>JAJJWW010008986.1:0-16539 GCA_023531295.1 Papaver armeniacum | reverse complement strand
TAGTCCTAAAAATAAAATATATGTATCGATCTAGTCCATTTGACCAATCAATTGTCTGTTTGGTCTATTGGTAATATAAATTATCGTTTGGTCCTAAAATTATCATTTGGTCACTACTGATGTCATGGATGATGTAAATGTCACACTGTAGTGGCGGAAATACCCTTTTGGATAAGGACTATATATATAGTCAAAAGTAGGAGAGAATAAATCGTTATCGATTTACTTTCTCTCTCATCTATAATTCAATTTCGGATCTAGTTTTTTTTCTCCCTTTTTTTTCTACTATGTTGTTATGTTGGAACAACGAATCTTGATTTCAAGATTTGATCGACTCTTCGTTTGAAGACGACGAAGAAGATGATGAACGGCGATCTCATGTTGTTGCTGCTGCTTGTATTGAAGATGAAGATGAACTTTGTTTTTAGGGTTTTTTCGGTTGCTGTCTTTGATAAAGAGGAAGGTGAAGACGATGATGTTGTTGTTTCTGTTGAAGACGACGATGAAGATGACGATGATGTTTGCTGATTTCTTAGATCTGTTTTTGTTTTTGATTTGTTTCAATATATGTTGCTGCTGTTTTTGGAGGCGATGAAGACGACGACGAACAACAAGAATTTCTTTTGTCTTTGTTTTGGAGGCGATGAAGAGACGATTGGCGAACAACAAGAAATTCTGCTGCTTGTTTTTGGAGGCGATGAAGATAATGATTTTTGTTGTTGTTTTTGGAGGCGATGAAGACGAATGAAGATGATGTTGTCAGTTGGTGTTTTTGAAGGCAGACGATGTTGCTGCTTCTTCGTTGAAGATGTCGAAGAAGATGAAGACGATGTCGCTGATGTTTTTGTATGGACTTCATTCCCGGAATGAAGTCGGTTTTTTGTATGGACTTCATTCACGGAATGAATGCATTTTTTTACCTACTACTGTTTTGTATGGACTTCATTCACGGAATGAAGTCGGCTTTTTAGTATGGACTTCATTCATGGAATGAAGTATGCTGTTTTTAGGTTTTTGTATGGACTTCATTCTCGGAATGAAGTGCTGTTTTAGGTTTTGTATGGACTTCATTCACGGAATGAAGTCTGCTTTTTAGGTTTTTGTATGGACTTCATTCTCGGAATGAAGTCTGTTTTAGGTTTTGTATGGACTTCATTCACGAAATGAAGTCGTTTTTAGGTTTTTATGGTCTTCATTCCTGGAATGGTTCTGCTTTTTTAGGTTAGACGACTTCGCCCCTGGAATGAAGTCTGCTTTTTTGTATTTTGGCGGACTTCATTCTTAATGTGTCTCGCTTTTTGTTTTATATGACTTCATTTCGTTTTTTTTATTTTTGTATGGACTCTATTTCGAATGGAACTGCTATGTAATATATATGTAAATTTAATACGGAATGCAGTTTTCTTTACGCTTTATTATTTTTAAATAATTATGATAGAAGCAGGTTATATGCGTTTGGCCAAGAAAATTTAAAGGGCATCAATTTTTAAAGGACAGCTTGATATTTTCCCATTTATTTTTGTGTCCAATGTTTTTACTAATAAGCATAATCTCAAAAATACTTGGGGGCTGTCTACTATATTAAAATACACTCTCTTGTACCATCCTTGGCAATGCTGCTCTATGGTTTTGTGTCACTTGGTGTGCTTATCATCTTTCTGGTCTTGGTCCACTTTTTCTCCCGTACCTTTAGTGAAACAAAGCTGTTCCTGAAAAATGCTTGAACTCTGCAACATTTAGCACCAACATTGTCACGGAGGGCAAGACATTTTCGCTGCTTCAGTTTTAGGATTATAAGTTGAAAAACCTTTCCTAAAGTGGGAGAATAGCACTAAAACGCTCCTTGTCATGGCAAAAGGGTGATATCAGTGTCTCAGGATGCAAACTTAAACTCCTGTGTCCATGGAGAAGAGCGGTGTTAGATATCTTCCCGCCTCATTCTTTCTGCTTTAACGACCATACTATGATATCTTCCATAGTTTTACGAAACACACACTACTTGAACTAAACAAAGACACTCGCCCAGCACTGTGAGTTTTAGAGGGTCCTCCACACCTTGACTAGGGAGTAATTTTTGGCAATGGAAGATTTTGGAATGCCTCGCCTTCCAAATCGAACGAAATAAGATTCCTGTTCTTGAGGTCTACCCAGTGTATTGCTTCATTAGCAAAAACACCGGACGATGGAGTTAACAAATGGAGGATATCTTCTCCTTTTGTCTCTCCACCCATTGCCATCACCAAGAAATACACTTGAACGTGGCCTATGGCGGCCTTTGTCAGCATAGAAGATTGAACAACCTTGTACTCATCCTTAGAATGAAGGTAACCGATTCCAGCTCTCATCAAGTTGTGAGGACCATATCGTTCTTTAAATCTGGGAAGATCAACGTATTCGCTGGTAAATGGATTGAAAATGTAGACAGGTTCTTTAACGTACTGATGGTTGTCACCGTTCATGCAAACCAAACCGTTACATGAAGCAATTACAGCATCATACTCGGTAGTGAAAGGAGGATGGTGACCTTTTCTGGAATCTGAAGCATAACTTATCATTATCGAAATTTCCATAGTAGAGTCCAACTTTATCTTTCTTTTGGGTAATTGCCAAAAGGATGCCAAATCCTAAGTCAAACTTGTTAAGTCGAAGCAGAGACAATATTATCACTATCTTTAGAATCACTGAGATTGTAGTAATTGATGACGAATGTGTATGTTGGCAAAAATAGGTACCACGAAACTGAGCACATTGAACCATTCTTTGCATACTAATTTGCAAATTAATACATCCTCAGCAGCTGGTATTCGTGATACTATCTCTAGAATAATCTCTGGAGAAAAGTTCTTCATCGACATTGATATTGATGATGGTTGGATCCTGTCTACACTAAATTTGATTAACCACTGAATCAATAAACTACTACGGAGTACTATTAAAAGAAAGAAGAAAAAAATTGTTAGTAAAAAGGAAAAGAACCTCCGCTGAGTCTTTGATGTTGGCAAAACAAACAAAAGTTACAAAATCGTATCTAAAACTTACTCTAAAGAAAATAGTGTCGAAACTAATACAATGTTTTGGAAAATACATCATCTTTAATCTATAAGTATAATTTCTTTTGCAAATTATAGCTATTCATGATTAGAAAAGCAAGATAAACAAATTGACACAGCTGCATTAGCAAGAATAACTAGATGACTGTTGTAGCAGTTAGGGCCGACGAAACTTTAGGAAACAATTTTTTTTAGTAGTCAACAAAATCAATCCGTCCATACAAAATAAATAAACCATTATATATATCCCAGTTGTTAGGTAACTTGCACCAAAATAAATGTAATCCGGACTACAATCTCACGTGATTCTCATGAACCTCCATAATGAGTTTTTACTTTCTAGGTGGATCGAGTTAAACGACCACCGTATACGTATGCTGTGATGGGGAAACCACAGGTATAACCCAAAGCAAGTCATTTTCTACAAATTTCTAGTACCCATTAACAAATAAAAGATTAAAAGTAGGAAAAGCAAAAAGGTCAAAGGAAAACAATTACAATAAGCTAAATTATATTATTTTTTGATTCTGTTCAATAAATGGAACACGTGCTCACATCTAGATAGGAATGAGAACTCCTTTGGAGGTTTATTAATCACGGGAACAAAACTCCAGAAACACAATCAACAAGGGCACTAGAGTAATTTACGTAGCAACTGAGGGAGTGAAAAACACAGAGATCTATTTTTCTTCCCGCACCTCCCCTTCTTCTCCTTCTGCGGTTCGGTGATTCAAGTTATTAAGCTTAGAGTATTTACTCGGTTGTTACTAATTCCAAGGTAGGGTTTAAGAGAAGATGAGTCTTGTTGCATGTGGCTAGAACTTAGAATAAGTTGGGGTCTGGGACAAATGAATTAAGAAATTAGTTTTCACTAGATTTGAATTGATAGCTTTTTTATTGCAAGGGCAGGGAAGTTGTTGAGTTGTGGTTTGATTGCATAGAGTACTACTACTATTTACTACAAGAAGAGGAGATTCATTGGGTTTGATTCCAGGAAAAGGGTTTTAAATGGAGGAAGAGACTTGGGTTACATTCAAAACCCTTCTTTTCCTCTTTTTCAAGCGGATATTTTTTTTTAATTGAATTCTATGTTTGGTTATGCGATTTTTTTAATTGATGTTAATAGTTCTGATGAAATTGAAGTGAAGTTGATGGTTAATTAGAAGAAATAAAATTAGATTGGAAAGGTGCATATGGAGGTTGACCTACATTGATTGGGTCGATTCACCTAAAATATTGATATCGTTCATTGAGTGACTCGGTGATTGGATCGAATCACCCACCTTGTCTTAAATCTTCTTCACGGGTACTCTTGTTTTTCTGGAAAATTATATTTGAAAGTGTAAAATTAAATCTAATCGAAAAACTAAAATGACCATTTGAATCACCAAATGGAGACCATTATGTTCTATTTGCATTGAGTTGAAGACCACTATTTTCATTGATTTGTTGAATTGGATTTTGAGGGTTGAGAATTGATTTTATTTATCTTTCTAAATTTCAACTGAAATTCTTTGATCAGGAATGATATTTTTCAAATTTCTTTCAATTTGTGAGGATATGATGATTAATAGATGTCTGCCAAAAAATTTGAAGAAAAGCGAAGGAGAATCGAACAATTTTGAAAAGTTTAATTTTATTTTGAAACTCAATTTTGAGGACCATGAAAGTGTGACTTTACAAAATCATTCTAGTCACCACTATAGAAGGCCTCACAAAAGCCGGCAATTATCATGCTTCAAAAAAGAGGCATAGTAATTAATTATTTTTGATCGATGCATCAATAAGAATAATATGCTTACACGATGAAATTGATCTTAATCTTCTTCACCACCTAAGTCTCTTCTTAATCTTTGTTGGTGAGAAAAACACCTTTGTGGTAATCGGCTCGAGGATATTTATTTGATCCTTGTCTACATTATTAAAAAAAAACCCTACAACTTACACTCTTATTAAGGTCCTTACACAATATTAAGAAAAGCCCCTAATACAGCCTTTCTGTCAGGTGCTATTATTTAAGGTTAGTGCCCTCAAGATGGTTGTATTGAGATAGTTTGAGATTTTGGATCATACATGGTAGAGTATACGGTGGAAACATTGAAAAAAGCGTGATGCTATGTTGACAACGATTTCTCCAGGGATTTTTTCTCCCAAAAATGTATATTCTTTAGATGAAATTTTACTTGGAATTCCCTGCTAAGCATGTGAGAAGTCCGTCTTAAAATTACACAGAAGAATATGTACCCAAAAAAACTGTTGAACTTACAAGACCCATAATGTTCAACACTGAAGACTAATCAATAATCCACAAACACAAAGCGGTTTAGTGAATAAAATTGTCTTGAAGTGTCTATGAGGGGTTGTAGCAAAAAGCGAAGACATAGTCATATAGCATAGTTCTTATCATCGCTAATCTTTGGGCTGAAAGGTTTGCAAACCAAGTTTAAACCTGATATTCTCTGCCGAAGTCGAGCACAAGGGTTTGCAAACCCGGAAGTTCGCGAGAGTCGGATGGTAGGGGTTTGCAAACCGGGTTTTGAACCCACTCTGTTCCTGAATTAGGATGTCAGGGTTCACAAACCTATACGGTTCAAGAAATTCGGACTAAATTGGTGAAACATACTAGCATGTAACCTATTACTGCTTGATTATTTTCTCGCACAATTAATTGAAACATTCTGATAGTATATACAATATGAATTGTTGCTTGGGCAAATAGTTTACTGGAACAATAATTGTACGGACCGGAAAATTTCGCCTTTGGCACGTTGCCCCTTGACCCGTAGAATTTCCCCGGTGCGCCATGATGAAGCTACGATCCAGGGACTCAAAGCTAGGCAAATGCCGTTCATTTTCCCTTGCAAGCATGCTCTTGGAGCATGATGCGGCTAACTTAGCTTCCACCTGCTCCAGTTCCAACTTACCCTTGTTTCTACGAAGGGTTTATTGGAAAGCAAAACTTCCTTAATACGGCAAAAAACGGCCTTTTGAGGCTCTAAACGATGGAATTTGGCTAAATTGTGGTGACCATGTGGATCAACATGTCTTGATCTTTAGGCGTTTCCCGTCAAAATGGACTCCTCGTGAGCTAAATTACGACATTCGGGTTTTTCGCCTCCCGGATAGGCTATAACTTGCTCTTTGTAGCTTGATAGGAAGTATGAGCATCCACTTGCGGCATGCAACTAAGCCTCATCAAGTATGGCCACAATCATCTCTTGCGTCGATTTAAAGAGCTTAGATGATATGAGGGGCCAACGTCTTTGGGCCCGGCAATCTTCTGCAACTCATTGCGGCTGCCTGTCGTGCCCTTCCTACTCTAAAGGGATCAAGCACGAGACCGTAGTTCATCACGAAGGGACAAAAACTTAAACCAACTCGTTTGCATGGCCGTGTCAAAGCAATAATGGAAATGGCCTAGTCAGTATAGGCCGTTCCGTCGGAATGCATCCAAGTGATGCATGTTTGGTCCATAATATGGCATAATGATGCCTAAGCATCAAATGCCCTCTTCGCGAGCTACGCAACTATAAATGAGCCTTAGGCATCATTTATACTCTTAAAACTAAGTATAAGCTTACTTGGTACATAGTCATATGCACCTTCAACCAACTACCCCTCCCTATATATGTTAATTTGACATTTTAGAACTCAATTTGGGGGACCAAAATATTTCATCAACTCCCCGTTTACTATTCATGGCCGTTGCCATGTATTTTCCCGATATCCGCCATGTTGGTGGTAATCTTCCACCTCAACTTAGATGTCGGTCATGTTGGCCGTCCTCACTCCAACCGATGTCGGCCATGTTGGCCGTCCTCTTCCAACCGTGTACGGCCATGTTGGCCGTCCTCTTCCAACCGATGTGTCGGCCATGTTGGCGTCCCTTTAGCCCGATGTCGGCCATGTTGGCGTACTCTGACAACCCGATGTCGGCCATGTTGGCGGTCCTGCGCCAAGGTCCTCTACCCAGTGACCTAATGCATCATTTGATGCAAGATTGGCTCTTGGCCAATGTAGCTTCCAACCAATGCCATATTGGCCTTGCTTGATATGCATATGCGATGTGCCTTACTTGGCACCATATATGGCCCGGGGGCCAAATGCATCTCACCATGCAAAGGCTTTGGATGAAGCTTCATCACAAGAAAATGGCGCATCTTTTAGCATGCGCCATGCTAAAAACGGGGTGTTACATTATCACACCCTTCAAAGAATTTCGTCCCAAATTCAAAACCAAAGCTATTGTGGACAATCTCTTAGAGTTGGATTTCTGAGCAAAAGTCCCATACCGGAAGCTCGAGAAATCACGGGTTTCTTCAGAGTCGTCATGAACAACAATTTAGACCTTCGAGCACATGTCCCATACCACACCCGGGAATCCAAAAGTGCCCACAACAAAACAAGAATCGCAATTGGCGATTGCCAAGAGGATATCTCGACAAGGTATCCTAGATAGCATCCCATACTACCACCCGGGAATCCCTAAGGTTCTGAAGTTGAAAGATGTCATCGAAATGACAAGGCAAAACTCAACGCCCAACCTTTGTGAGGACCAATCTCTAATGCCGGTGCGATTGGATGCAAGCCACCCACTGACCAGTTCTGGGTGCCACTCGTAAGTGGGATGCTAGCCGGAGCACTGACAACGCACACCCTTGGCCGGTGCCAACGTGTGGGGATGATCGGTCCCATTGTCTACCCACCGTCCCAGACGGTCTTAGGATGCTTCGTAGCGGGGTGCCACGAGCACAGCAAACTCA
Source organism: Papaver armeniacum (assembly GCA_023531295.1). Lineage (NCBI taxonomy): Eukaryota > Viridiplantae > Streptophyta > Magnoliopsida > Ranunculales > Papaveraceae > Papaver > Papaver armeniacum. The sequence continues at coordinate 8,726 of JAJJWW010008986.1, read as the reverse complement.
CGTGCCTACAAGCTCAACTCGATTTGCAAAGTAAGCCCGCTCAGCGATTACAAACTCTTTCCCATGTGAGAAGTTGGCCTACTCTCCAACTTTAAGTTTCCATCAAGGAAAATACTCGCCAATGAGTCCACTCCGCACAAGTCCCTAGAAAATTTCTCGGAACTTGCTCACGATATCTGTGACGGACCGGAAAATTTCGCCTTTGGCACGTTGCCCCGCGAGGCCTAGCTTCCCCGGTGCGCCATGATGAAGCTACGATCCAGGACTCAAAGCTAGGCAAATGCACGTTCATTTTCCCTTGCAAGCATGCTCTTGGAGCATGATCACGGCTAACTTAAGCTTCACCACGGTTCCAACTTACCCTTGTTGCGAAGGGTTTATTAAGAAAAGCAAAACTTCCTTAATACGCAAAAACGGCCTTTGAGGCTCTAAGCGATGGAATTTGGCTAAATTGTGGTGACCATGTGGATCAACATGTCTTGATCTTTGGTAGTTTCCCATCAAAATGGACTCCTCGTGAGCTAAATTACGACATTAGGGTTTCGCCTCCGGATAGGCTATAACTTGCTCTTTGTTGATAGGAGTATGAGCATCCACTTGCGCATGCAACTAAGCCTCATCAAGTATGGCCACAATCATCTCTTGCGTCGAAATAGGGCTTAGATGATATGAGGGGCCAACGTCTTTGGACCGACAATCTTTACCCGACTCATTGCGGCTGCCTCGTACCCTTCCCTACTCTAAAGGGATCAAGCGCGGTAGTAGTTCATCACGAAGGACGAAACTTAAGCCAACTCGTTTGCATGGCCGTGTCAAGCAATAATGGAAATGGCCTGGTCCGGTATAGGCCGTTCCGTCGGAATGCATCCAAGTGATGCATGTTTGGTCATGATATGGCATAATGATGCCTAAGCATCAAATGCCCTCTTCGCGAGGCCTACATGACTATAAATGAGCCTTAGGCATCATTTATACTCTTAAACTAAGCTATGAAGCTTACTTGGTACATAGTCCGCATATGCACCTTCAACCAACTACCCCTCCCTATATATGTTAATTTGACATTTTTAGAACTCAATTTGGGGGACCAAAAATATTTCATCAACTCCCCGTTTACTATTCATGGCCATTTGCCATGTATTTTCCCGATATCCGGCCATGTTGGCGTACTCGCCAACCCGATGTCGAGTCCATGTTGGCGAGTCCTCTATAACCCGATGTCCGGCCATGTTGGCCGTCCTCTTCAACCCGATGTACGGCCATGTTGGCCGTCCAGCATAACCGATGTCCCGGCCATGTTGGCGGGTCCCACTTGCTCCACCGTCATGCCATGTTGTATGCGAACAGTCCGGCCATGTTGGCGTCCTGCACTTGAGGTCATCTACCCAGTGACCTAATGCATCATTTGATGCAAGATTGGCTCTTGGCCAATGTAGCTTCCAACCAATGCCATATTGGCCTTAGCCAATATGCATATGCGTGCCTTACTTGGCACCATATATTAGCCCAGGGCCAAATACATCTCACCATGCAAAGGAAGCTTTGGATGAAGCTTCATCACAAGAAAAAATGGCGCATCTTTTAGCATGCGCCATGCTAAACTCACGAGGTGTTACAATAATTGTTCTAACTAAGATTACGAAAGATCTACAAACATCCATTGCTTGAATCGTATTCCAAGGAATTTTGTGAAGATAAGCTTGAACTCGAAAGTGCTTCTTTACAATATTAAATATACTAAAATCATAAGACATAGTCTCATAAGATGGAATGGTAAATGTCGTGAGTAAATAAGATAGGTACGTCTTCACATACCTCTTTGTTGATGAAGTTGTGCAAATGTTTTTTTTTGTTCTTCGGTCTTCAATCTTCAAAGGTTATTCAATGATGTACGATACTCAACCACCATACTCTAATACTAGTCGAGGCTTGACTTTAGTAGACTAGAAATCAAGATATAGTTTGTACATCTAACATTGACCACAAGTTTGAAATAACAAAACTTGTGAGGATTTGATATCAAATCCGCAGCCAAATGTTTTAACTAAAATAACTTTGATCAAACCGAGATGAACTTTTGAGCCACTCACTGAGGATGGCTATATATGGTTCTTGAGCCACCATATTCCACATCTAGTCGTTTGACAACCTCTCATGGACTCATCTAAAAGACACGCTGCGCTCACGGAGTCTAGACCCCCACATTGTCCTATTGACATCATTATTGTCGACCAACTAATCACTCTACGATGGGGAATTGGATCATAACTCCCTTTCTTTCTGGTTTTCACTGAAGACAAATTAGCAATCAAGAATACCCACTTCAACATTCACAGAGAAGATACTATCACTTGGAATCAGTGAAAAATTAGATTATACGAGTTAAAATCTCTCTATGATAAGCAAGTTGCTGACAAATATGAAGGTGACATCTTCAATTTGACTGGAAAAAGATCTGGAAGATGGATACCTCTCTTGTTGTTCATCTCTTCATTTGGAAATGTACTAATGGAATTCTTCTCATTAATTACAAGACAACCAGCATTCTCTATTATATTGATCCAATTTGCAACATTTGCAAGTGCACTACAGAAGATATTACTCATGTCTTGATGTCCTGTCCTAATGCTTCTTCTATCTCGGAACCACCGAGTTTGGTTTTCATCATCAAATGTTTGGCGGCTCCTCTTTATTACAAGAATGGATCAACGAATGATTCGGACCCCACAATCAAGCGAGCAATCTGGAATTCAAAATTTGCTACCACTGCTTGGTTTATATGGAAATCGAGATGCGATTTTATCTTCAAAAAAATGTTCCTTCAGTTGAAGCCATAACCACTAATATCAGACAACAACTTTGTTCTTTTTATAGAATAGTGCATAACCGTGGTAACATCTTAAACATTCTTTACTATCAAAGAAATGAAGAGGAAACTAGGAAGAGAATTGTTAAGCAGCATAAAGAAAAATTTGGAGTTACCATTAACATCAATATCCTGGATGTCAATTATGCTAATGATAATGGTACACTTATCTCTATACTAACTTTGCCCTTATTGCCATGTCTTTCTCAAGAAACTGTGTGGGAGCAAGGAACTTTAAAGAACATCTTGATGGAGAATACACAACTAGCATAGGAGCAAAATTAACTCTAAACTAGGAAAAAGAGTTGCAAAAGGCCAACATCAATTTTCAAGCACATGATGAAGCAAATCTAACAGAATTCAAAGAAGCTTACAGAAAGGAAGTTCAAGGCAGATTTCACCTAGGTTTCCATCAGATGAAAGGTGGCAATTTTGAAGCTATTGATTTTGTTCTAGGAAACTTGATCAAGGTTAGCTATGATCAAAACAAATCGACAGTAAGCTTAGCTAAACTAGCAATTCGAGACTTTATATTTGGAGAACCTAAATTGGATAGGCTGACTTACGAGCTTTTCCAATCTCTTAGGCCTATTCTATGGGTATGCCAAACCAATATATTTTCATATATGCAACCACTATGGGTATGCCAAAGTGCCAAACATATGTGCATATATGTCAAATATAACATATAGGAATACCAGACAGGACTTTCCAGTGACGATATAGTGTTGGCCGCGTGACTTAGTTGCCATATTTGGCGATCAAATGTTTCTCGCTCGGTAATACTTTTCGTTATTTTATTAATATAAATCGAATCTTTAATGCTGCTCAACAATATTCTCTATTTTTTATTACCCCATTTCATGTGGTGGGGACATGAAAAGAGTTTATATCCCACCCAAATTTAAATTGGTTGTCATATTCAATATTATATTAATATAATATCAGATGAAGTACTACTAAGCGACGTAAAATTTATATAGCGGCAGGGAACTGTGTCAGCTTATAACATTTTCCATAGTGGCGTGTACCATTTGCCACTCCACATGGTATGGCAAAACAATTTTTAACATACACAACAGAACCAGACCTTATCTCTATTAACATTAGCATCTTGAACAATCTTATGTTCATTGGGGGCTTCATGGTGCTATTCATAAGCAGACTACCCTACCTTACGTTAGTAAGTAGTTGCCTTCCAACTCTGTTTTTTATTAAAAAAACAAATAGAGTGCACATGCTTTGAACATCGGCCAACCTTAACTTTTTTATACGTGAAATTAATAAATAACATAGCTGCCCTGCTAGACTCACAAACAATTTTATCGAGTAACGTCCGAGAAGGAATCAAATGGAATACGGGACACTTCTAACTATAGAGATATGTGCTGAGTAATAATGGGTCTTTTTCTATCTCTCTTGCGGGATCATGGTCGAAAAAAATTGTCGGTGCGTTTAGCATTTTCAAAGACCGATGCTAGACCCATTGCAAAAATTCTGAGAAAACCCTAAAAACATGTCGGTCTAGCAACCTATACGGCATTGGGTTATATGTTGATAAAATTGGCCAATCACTATATATGGGGATTTATTCTCGGTAAACACAACATTTTCGGATAAATAATGAGGCAAGTATGTTGCACCTAGTGAAAAAGTACTCTCCCAAACGTGGCATCAAGGAACAAAGGTGTTATAACACACATGTTGGAGGCGGCATTCCTCAACTCTAATGTTTTATTCACTTGCCTCTTTAATCTCATTTCCATTTTTATTTTATTTTAGGGAAATTCTCTCTACAAAGCTATTAGTAGTATAATAGAAGACTTAATAGAAAAAGGGGTAATTTGCATTAATTCCCTAGTGAAGATCATAATTTGAGTTACCTCCCCTACAGAAATTAAATTAGCATAACCTTCTCTCGTCAAGAATTCAGTCCAAAAGTTCTGTTATTTGCCACACAAGACGTGTACGCGTGGCAGATCCATTATGAGTTAAATGAAATGAAAACATTACCCTCATCTTCTACATGAGATATGTTCTTAATTTCACTTGCAGCAACAACTAATCATGTTCGAGTTCAATCCAGTTTTAGTAACACCAAGATAATCATACATCTAAGAAGTTCAATCATTTTTCTACTGCAACAACAACATACAATCTTCCTATTAACGTGAGCTGACTTCACAATTTCACTACTGCTATTCTCGGATTCAGCGAGTTCATAACCACCTCCATCATCAGGATCTTAAGCAACACCACTAGTTCCCATCACCAACTGCGGCTCGAAAATAATCTATATTCTCTACTGAATTACAGACAATAACCTAATTTCTAGTTTCGAAATTCAATCCAACACCTATTTGATTTCAAGTATCTCATTGAGAACCCATGTTTGCAATCGGCGTAGCAATTCCTCTTTCTGTCTCAAAACTTAAAACCCTTGTCAACACAACGGCTCAAACCCTCAATTCGATTTGGTTCTTCGATTCACAACAAAACCCTATCATCTTCTCCTCGATACCAACACAAACCCCTAAATTGATTCTCGAGTAAACCAAACCCCTAAATTCGACATACCCCTTTTGAAGAAGCGAGTGTTGTTGTTGGTGATAATCAAGGGTAATTGATATATTCACGGATGAAATTGAGATAGAGACTGCTATGGAGAGTGAATCAAGACATGGGTTCACTTTGAATCAAGTTTTCTATGTTGTGATGGTGGTAATTGAATAGGAAAATGAAATTGCGGTTTCGATCCGTAACATCAATTGAAGATATTGTTGAAGTTGATTTTCATGGGTATGAGGTGGATTTAAGTTCAACAGAGAACAATTGATGGGTTCGATTTGTGTATGAGATTGAATATGAGAATGGTTTGCGTATGATTGAATCCGTGTAGGCTGAGTTGATTGAATCTGTGTAGGATATTGAATCTGTGTAGGCTTAGTTGTTGTTCTCTACTTTACAAGATGTTGTTCCTATTCAATTTGAGCCAAGATACAGCATCAGGGAGTGGTGAGCTGAATAAACCTTAGATGTTTGTTAGGATTCTTACGAGGAAGAAGAAAAATGGCGAAGATGAGGGTATTTTGGGAAGCTAAGTACCATGTATTTTGTTTTGTCCAGTTGTATACTGATTGGTGACTCAATAACTTGCCTTTGGACCGAAATTCTTGATGAGAGGAGGTTATGCTAATTTAATCTCTGTATGGGAGGTAACTCAAATTATGATCTTCACCAGGGGAGGTAACACAAATTACCCCATAGAAAAATATTAAGAATATAAGATATCTTTGCTTTTGATCTTTATCTCTCACACCCATCAGTACTTTTGATATAGTTATCGTTGGCTTTCGTTTTCCTTATCCCGGCGACGTCTTCTTGGTTTTCTATTATGCAAATGGTTGATTTGTATTGTTGGATTTTGGTGAATTTAAGATTTGAATCACAGTAATATCCCAATTGTCAAATTGATTATCGTGACCATTAACATCTACGCCCCATCTAAAATTTCTGATGACCAATCATTAATTTATGATTTACAGTAGTCGGGATTTAGTATTTTAGGTCTTTTAATTTTGTTAATCGATTGGCATCTTGCTTTTAAGCTGCAATGGTATTCTCGTCGGTCAGTCGGCGCGTAGTGCTTGGTGAAGTTGTTCGATGATACACGGAGAGAAGATTCGTCTGTTTTTTGTTTTTTAGTTTTAAGTCTTACACTATTCTCACGAGAGATCCCATCTCAATCTAACGACTAAGCTTACTATGAAAGTCGGGCGATCCAACGGATCCCATGAATAGTTCATACGAAATTATTTTGAGATTTCTTAGAAGTCGACGGATGAATTTAAATACTGAGAAGATCTAAGCGAGCTGCGAAGGGTGAAGCTTTATTTACGTGTTTTTTTATCGACAAAGAAGAGAATTTATTGATCAAAAAGGCAGGGTACAAAAGATTTATACCACCCGCAAGAGAGAACAAAGAAAAGATAGCTTGAAACAAGACTATCCAAAGAAAACAGAAAACAAGCAAATCCCTAATTCAAAAACAAAACTGAATCAAGGAGGGTGAAAATAAGCTCTTGGCCAGTGCTCCATAACTTCAGGAGTAAGAAACATATTCAAATTCTTTGAAGACTAAGCACCAAGTAAACATTTCGTAAAGAGTTTTTTTGATAATTGTAGCTGACAGGTACTCACCTTGTTATTGAAGGCTCTTGAATTCCTCTCCTTCCAGGTAGTCCAAAGAATAACAACAGGAATAATATTCCACACTTCAAGTTGCACTTTACTTAGATTAGGAAGATTCCAACCATAGAGCAAAGAAATAACATATGGAGACATTGTATAAAACCATTGTAACCACGAATGAAATAATCCCGAGATCTTCTTAGCAAAGGCACAATGAATAAAAATGTGATCCAAAGTTTCATCGATCACCTGCAAAAAAACACAAGTTGTAGGAGACGTCCAAACCTCTTCTTGTTAAAACATCTCTAGTAGGCAATCTAGAATGAGCAATTGTCCATAATAAAAATCCAATTTTGGGGGGGGGTACTTTCAACCTCGAAATTAGCTTGAATATCCCTTGAACGAGGTAACTCCATTTCCAGTGTGGGTTGTCGATAAGCGCTAAAAATAATTTAAGTTTTTTCACTTCACAATTATAAATAATAGTATAGTTATAAGAACAGATTCGTTCCACAAGGAGATATGGGTTGTTATTTGTAATTGAAAACTTAAATAACTCTTGAGGAGGGGGATTCGATTTAGGTTTAAAAATAATTAAAATAATAATAGCAAATAACAAATAAAGAGAATCAATAAGTTGAGAATACTGGTTAAGGGTTCATCATCAATCATAATACATGCACTTCGACTAATAACTGGTGTTGTCACTCAATCATTCATTATCAAGAGTCCTAAAGTACCCCATCGAGAGCATACTCCGGTAAATTCCTTATATCATCACATACCATAATGATGAATATGTGAGTACTACTCAGTGAACAACCTAATGCAATGTGCTATTAGGTTTAATCCTCCAAGAGCCTTAAGTTCTATGAATTATACTAATCCATGCAATAGAAATACTACGAGTAAACTATTTAACATAGGTCAAGATTCTACTTGCAATCACACAAATGTTTTGAATACAATTGGTAATCACAATATGCTACTTATGACAAGGTTTATCAACAATTACGTATCTCAAAACCCTAGTCTAGCTATAGATATGCATTCATGGACATTTAGTAGCGCTCCTAAACAAACAATCATACAATCATACATAATAAATCGTAGAACAAGACAATAATAATTTGATTGAGATAACAAAACCAATATATTAATTTAGTAGCATGTTTATGATATCTGACTACATCCTTAACCAATATGAAGTGTTTAGCTACTCATGGATTTCTTAAAACCCATGAAAAAATATATAGAGTAAAGCAAACCTATAATCATGATTGTCAATCGCAACTCCAAGCCCTAACTCCCGTTCTTCCCTTCCAAAGTATGATAAAAATATCTCCAAATTAATGATATAAATATCTCGTATGTAGGGTATCCAAATTGTAGCTACGCCCATGCACCAAACCCGGTCAAAGTAGTCACGACCACTTGCAAAAAACGCACCAAATAACTCACTTCCATAAACGTCAGTGTCAAAACTAACCCAAACGAGATATTGGGCTTGTGCATAGCCGTCTGTAGAAGTCCAACCCACCATTGTCATTACTCATTAGCCTTGTGAGTTTTCCAACTCCCTGAGTTTTGCTATTCCCCTCGGACTTCTCTCGATGGCTTGTCCTCGAGTGAGTTTTGAAACTCCACGACTTTTCTTTCTTTCTCTTTT
>JAJJWW010008985.1:0-80686 GCA_023531295.1 Papaver armeniacum | reverse complement strand
CCTAAATTTGGAAAACAAAAATCAAAAACTTTAATTTGTAGATCAAAACGTACAATTAGCTGGCCAATTTTTGGATTCAACCAAAAAATTAGTTATCTTTTGAATGACCTTGTTTTCGGACTATCTTCAGGATTAAACATGGCCAATTTTTGGATTCAACCAAATAATTAATATCAGGACTATCTTTTGAATGGAACTTTAGAATTTCCCATTTTCAATTATCGAAAAAACACAAAATTTGTTAAAAACACAAAAAATTTGTTAAAAAGACCAAAATCAACAAATCCTGGGTGAAAAAGACAACTAGATTTTAATACTGTTTAAATGGACAAAAATACAAAAATAGTCAGGATGTAAACAGTTTCATCCTACCCATTTTCAAATATTTTTTCTTTTTTTAATTTACATCAGGATGCATCCAGTTTCATCCTTACTATTTTTTAAGTTTAAGTCAGGATATATCCAGTTTCATCCTTACTATATTTTTTTTTGTCCATTTCACCCATACTAATTTTTACTCGTCCATTTAAAACAGGTTTTAAAAATATTTGGACAAATGACCCATTTTCCGAAAAATATTCCTAACATTAATTATTTTATGTAAAAGATCATGAATTACATTGATGATTTCACTTAGATAGGAATCCATCATCTTAAGATGAAGGAAGATATTTTTCAGATAAATTTTCACGGTAGGCATAAGAAACTACGTACTAAAGCTCCAAAAATTGAGTGAGGTGAGTCAGTTGATTGTTGTCACTCTCAGGCCATGATTTTCCTAATCAATTGATTTTTCTCGCATTAAAACTTGGTAACACGCAGCTAAAATAATTAAACTGGTTTTGATTTTGATTAGTTTAGGTTTCTATTTTTTAATTTTACTAAAGGTATTTATATAATTTAAAATAATTAAGGGAAACATAGTAATTTGACGGTTAAGACATCTCTTATAAAGACATCCTAGATAGGATAATCATTCTGTACGCCTCAAAACAACTTTCCAACAAAAAAAACAAACGGATGTAAAAAGCATGAACCTTACATGGTGGGCTCGAAACCAGTCTCCAAAAAGTATGAATTATTTTAGAACCATTTTTTGGGGACCATGGTTTTTTTGAGGGGACCATGGTCTTATTAGGCCACCTTCCCTCTAGTTATAAGGGGTGTCCTAATGCGTTGAAATTACTAACCTACCCTTAACCTAATTTAATTTAAAACCAACCTAATAACCACCTCTCTCTCACTCTATATATAACCACCACCTCCTCCCACCACCACCACCCATCACCGCCCGATTACTACCACCACCACCTTCGGCCATCACCACCGCCCACCGTCGCCGATTACCACCACCTCCTCCTCCCACCACCACCGCCCATCACCGCCGATTACCACCACCACCACCTCTGATTATCACCACCACCAACCACCGATTACCACCAACAACAACAACACCACCACCTATATATATATATATATATAGCTTAATTTAAATCTTTAGCAAAGATATTCTCACAAACCCATTACTTGTCGCTTGTCTTTGGTTGAAAAATGAGAAGTAATCATCAAAATGAGTTGAAAATGGAAGTTGTGGAGAGGTTTAATGGAGGTTACATTGTTGAGTTCGGTTACTTGTTCATCTCACAAGGCAACCGAACTACACATTCGAGATGAGTTCGGTTACTTGTTCATCCTCACAAAGCAACCGAACTACACCTTCGAATGAGTTCGGTTCTATATGCTTTATAACTATGTTACCGCACCGACGAGTTCGGTTGTTTCTCATAAATGTATAAAACGCCATGTAAGAACTCTAGGGTTAAAAACATAAGAAAAAAGTTGCCATGTAACCAAACCTTCTTTTTTCTCATTATTTTTATTTCTTTTATAACCGAACTCTATCAACTTTGTTCTGTTATTTCGCAAAAATATTAAACTTCCATGTAACCGAACTCTACGGTTAAAAACATAAGAAAAAAATTTTGTTTGTTAAGTTCGGTTGGTTGTGCAATTGATCTCAAGTTTGCGAAACAACCGAACTTATTAAACTTAGTTCGGTTGGTTCGCAAACTGCATGCTTTTGCGATCCAACCGAACTATATACACTTGGTTAAAATTTATTTGTACGTAAGTTCGGTTGAATTGCGAACCAACCGAACATAACGCCGCATGTCGAGCTTCCATTAATATGGAGTTCGGTAACCTGCGTGTTTGGATCAAGCAACCGAACTACACCTTCAAACTAGTTCGGTTACTTGTTTATCTCCCAAGGAAACCAACTACACATTCGAATGAGTTCGGTTACTTGTTCATCCTCACAAAGCAACCGAACTACACCTTGAATGAGTTCTGTTACTTGTTCTTCATATAAAATAACCGAACCATTTCAAAATCCAGTTCAAAATTTTACATTTTTGGGGAAGTTTTTACCAATTTAACATACATTATCTAAGTTTGGAACATACTTGTTCACCCAAATACTCTTCCTCCGGTTGTGGTTGATAAAATCCATTATTTGAATACTCAAAGGAGGTGAATTGGAGAAATTTTTTTTTTTTTTCATGTTTTTCTCCTTCATCTTCTCTAACTCTACTCTCACAATAATTCTACTCAACTAATAATAAACCCATCTTTTAATTTAATCTCACTAATTGTTGTTAACTAAATCATTTCACTAATCATAACCTAAAATTAATTAAGAGGGTAGATTAGGTATTAAATAAATAACTAGATATGGGGTGACCTAGAATTACTTCTAATGTCTTTACCCAAAATAAAACCATGGTCCCCTCAAAAAAAGGCTGGTCCCCAAAAAACGGTTCTTATTTTATATGGTAGGCTCGAAGCCAGCCTCCAAACTAATTCCAGGGAGGGCTGGGCCCACAATGTCACAGAATTCGGCTATTTACTAAGTCCGTCAAGAATTACTATAAACTGATAAACATGCTAGATTACTAATTGCTACTCACTATTTGGAAAGGAAAAAAAAAATGGTTAACAAGTACTCCCTCCATACCTATTATATAGGTGGAATTTTCATTTTGCCTTGTACCACTATATAGGCAGTGCCCAAATTTCAAAACGACTTTTTACTTATATTACCCCTATTAATTTGCTTGAGAATTATCATAATTAAGTATATGTCTCTAACATTTGAAATATGATTAAGGGTAAAACAGGAAAAAACATAAAAAATTATGAAATCCAAAAAATTTCTTAGAATTTGTCCCTCCTCCGCCTATATATGTGGTACGGAGGGAGTATGTCATTATTTTCTTGCTTCAAAAAAAAATGTCATTATTTTCTCGTTATTCAAAATAAGTTTTAGTGGACAACACTAATAAACTATCGAAAAAAATGTATCCAACTTTAATTGTTTTGTGTAAAAGACCATGAAATACATTGGGATAGAAATTCGTCCATTTTAGATGAAGGTGGATATTTTCAGATAAATTTTGACGGAAGTCATCAAAGGCAACTGACATTCCAAAGATGGACTAAAGTGAGTCAGTTGATTGTTGTTGCCCTCACGCCATGATTTTCCTAATTAATTGATTTTTCTCACATTAAAACTTGGTTTGCTCCAATATCTTAGAAAAGTGTTTCTTGTATTATCTCCATAACAAGAACTGTTTCTCGTATGCTACATGTAAGTTATATGAACAGCATATGAACAAACACCGATTAAATCAATCAAGTCCATCCCTCTCTCTAATTTATAATCACAAGAAGGAGCTTCAATGGATGAACAACAAGTTTCCTTTATTTCCCTCCAAACAATTATGACTAGCTTGTAATACGATTCATACGCTGAATGAGATTCACACTTAAAATCTTTGACATTGATTTGGTTTTAGTGTGGGTAAATGTTATATTCATGTCCGGAAGTGCTAGGGCAGACCAATAGAGGTGGACCAATTTCCACCACGGGATTTGGTAGGGTGGGGTTTTTAAAATTTGAGTAGGACCCTATAACAACATCCTATGGTTAGAGTTTGATGGTCCATAATTTCTTTGTTTTTTTGATAGGCTAAAGCTGACCCAGATCCCTAACCAAATTCAGCTAGTTGGACTTGCCCATTGCTAGACCTATCCCCGCCAAATCCTTCTATACAACTAATTTAAATACACAAACCTAAAAGATCGATCTCCCTGACTTCCTCCTTACTAGAGTTGATGGGATACCACTGAGTACCTTTGGACCCTTGATGGTCCACAATTGGTACACCCTTGGCTTTTCTGTATTCATGTAGGAGAAGTTTTTTTGTTCTTTAACAAAATTCTGCTTTGCGGCTCATAAAAGTTTAGCAATAATTATGTGACCCAAAGGTCTAACAGACTTAATGTTTTGTAATGATCTAAATTTTGCCAAGTGAACTAATATTTATTTGGGGCTCTTTAATTTAAGCACATTACAAAAAAGAATCTATCTCAAAACTCTAAATTTATCAAACTGACAAAACAAATTACGACTAAAATCCACAACTATGCCCCAGATACTGCTACATAACTTAAAATTTATCATGTGATACAAAAAAAAGACCTATTTCAACCAACATGAATAGTGGATTTTATCTCTGTGCAACGTGAACTCTTTATTTATCAAGCCCTCTAGAGGAAAAAATAAGTAAAAAAAAATTGACAGACACCCTACAAAACAAAAACAAAATAGACGGACCGTCTAAAAAAGTATAGTGAAGGAATACCGACCTTACATGGTGACTGCAGATATAACAGTAGATGAGGAACAAGGGGAAGCGATCAAATGGGAAGCTGGGAGGAACATTTGTGTGCTGCATTTGGAAGGTGACAACAAGAATGTAGTGGATGCTATCAATGGAAGGACGGGAGGAATTAAATGGACAACCAACAATGTTATTCTAGAATGCTTGAATTTATTTAGTTTATTTTAATAATTGGAAATGCTCTCGTGTTAAAAGAGAAGCAAATGGTGTAGCTGATGATATTGCAAAATATGCAAGAATCAACACTAACACTGAATGGAATGTTTGTCCTGCATATCTTACTATAATAAAGAAAAGACCCTAGGGATGGCCATTTGCCCCACCCAAACCCATCCCCGTGGGTACCGTCCCGTTGGGTAGGGTTTTACCCGCATAAATGGGGATGGGGTCGGGTATGGGTAATACCCGAAACCTAAGCTACGGGATGGGGTGGGGATGGGATTCAAGGTCCCCGCCCCATACCCGCCCCGTAGCTTTCATATTATAAGGGTTTAGACTTTTATGGTAGAATTCGTATCGAATTTTATACTTCTACCCAGTTAGTCGAGCTTTCTTTCATTTATTTTTATACTTCTACCACTTCTTTCATTTATTATATTCTTGATCGTTCTTGTATATTCATCACTTTCGCTTCTTCGTTGTGATCGGACACATTCTCTAAAAGTTAAAATAGTGAAAACGATACGAGATAATGCAATGGTTAACATGGACGAAGATAGAATGAGAAAGGAAAAAAGTAGCAAAACTAAAAAGTCATTTACAGATTCTTTTGTTCACTTTAAGATGAATTTCTGAATTTTAAATTTTAGAATGCATTATTTTTATTTATTTATTTATTTTTTTAAAGTTTTGATCATAAATACATATATGTATTAACACCGTGTTACGGGTAACCCATGAGAAACCCGCCCCATACGGGTATTGCCCATACCCGCCCCCGCCCCAATTCATGTGGGTAATGGGGAGGGTATGGGTATTTTTTTACGAACAGGCGTGGATCGGGATTGGCATACCCGCCCCATACCCGCCCCATGACCATCCCTAAAAGACCCCTTTTTGGTGAAGCCTTCTTTTGGTGAAGCTTTTTCACATGACACTAATACCCCCATTAACTAAGCTTTTAGTTAATATTTGTATATTCTGAGAATGCCATTGTTTTAAAAATGGATCAAAAAATTAAAACTTAGATATCTTTAAAAATACACATCGGATTTTCGCAAAATTGATATATTTGGAAAGCTCTTTAAATTATCTATGTAATGAGTATAAAAAAGGATATTAAATTTTTATTTTAAGATTTTTTTTCCCATTATTATCAAATTTGGTGTTGTTAAAAGAATCCAATTCAAGCATGTGCATCGCACATGTGGCCTTACTAGTTTTATCTTAAGTAAACTGGATATAGATAATGTAACCACCTAAATCCATAAATAAAATCTTTTTCCTATCCAAAAAAAAAAAAAGAGAGAGAGAAAAAAACTATTTCTATGGAGGGCGAGCTCACCACGTGAGATACGGTTGTTAATGGAACTTTTTAGGTAATCCGCCAAGAACTATTCTAACCATAAACCGATAAAAATACTACTAGGAATCCGTAAAGAACTTTTTAGGTAATCTCGACTGTCATGAAATACATTAATGATTCTCTTATGTAGAAGTTCGTTGATTTTAGATAAAGGTGTCGGTTCGGTGCATATTCTTCCGATAGATTTTGACGGAAGCTACTGAGATTCCAAAAGTTGAGTGAAGTGAGTCAGTTAATTGTTGTCGCTCTCTCGCCATGATTTTCCTAATTAACCGGTTGATTTTTCTTGCATTAGAACTTGGCTTGCTCCAATACCTTGAAGAGTGTTTGTTGGCCAATTTCCATAAAAGGATATGTTTTTCGTATGCTACGCTCAAGTTATTTAACTAGTTGAAAATAACACATTTGAACAGTAAACTAACACCGATTCAATCAAGTCCCTCACTCTGTCCGATTTATAATCAGAGGGAGCTACGGTAGATGAACAACTTTCCTTTATTTCTCGCCAAAAATTCATGAATCAGGACATGTAATATTCGTATGTTTAGAGAGTTTTACACTTAAAATCCTCTTAGTCTCTGACAATGATTTGGTTTTAGTGCAAGTAAATGTCATATTCATTTAGGAGAATAAATCTTTTTTGAACAATATTTTGTTTTGCAGTTCATAATTTAATTTGTGTCGTAAAATTTATAGCAATAAATATGTGACCCAAAGTTACCAATTGACTCGAAATTTTTTGTTATGTATTGATCAGAATTTTGTTAGTTACCTAGTACTCATTTTCTTATCAAAAAAAAAAAAACCCTAGTACTCATTTCGGGATCTTCAACTCAAACACATTACAAAAAATCCATCTGGAAACTCAAAATTTATCATTTGACAACAAACTTACCACTAAGATATATGACTATTGCGCTATAACCTGGTTTGGTAAAATTTATGATTATTTATTTATAATTGTAAAATTCATAATTATCTATTTATGATTATAAAATGTTACTATTACGCTACAACCTTGTTTGCTAAAACCAAATCTATCTAAAATATGCCACATAATTCGAATTTACACCTTAACCCCAAAACTGCCTTTGTGACCCCAAAAATCTGGTATGAGGGATAAATGTATTTGTGACGCCAAATATGCCGATGTGATTCTAAATATACCCGACGATCTAGTCTTTGCTAACCAGTAATCATATTTGAGATCATGAGCTAAGATGTATCTCGTGACCCAAAATCTCCTTCTCAACCTAATCTGCCAAGCCAAGTGACTAAAAATCATATCGTGCCCTGAATTTCATCATTGCAACCCAAATTTTGCTTTTTAACTTAAATTATTTTCGTGATCAAATTTGTTAAGCGGCCCAAAACCGAAAATAATTAGTTGATTCCCGCGGGCTCATCCCGACACAATGGGGGTGGGTCCCACCCAAAACCCACCACTACTAAACCGCCGGGTCAAGGGACCCTAATTTGTTGTGTCTTGTTCATCCCGCGGTCAGTGTCTCATCCCCAGCCCAAAACCTGCCACATGACTGAAATCAGTCATTTGGTCAAAAATTTGTCCAATGACCAACATTTGTCCAATAATTAAAAACTATTGCATCCACGGTGTCCATCAAAAATATTTTTTTCATACATGTGAGTGCAACTTTGTGCACCCCTCTAAAACCGGGGTGCACATTCCGGCTGCTGTTATTGGAAGATTTCTTCGATAGGAAAACCAGAAAACCAGTTTCATTATTTTATTTTCATATAAATCAATTAATATTTTCCATTTAAAGTTTCAAGCTACGAAAATGCTATAATAAAACAAAAAAAATCTCTCTCTATGTTCTTTCTCTTTAATCCGATAGAGTTCCTACTTATGATGTTTGAAATTTAAAAGTTTTCTTAGAATGAAGAAGACACGGAAGTGATTTATAAGAGAATAGAGAAGATGGAGATCGAGGTTTGGATCTAATTAAGAAACAAGTACAAGGGAAGGAAGTGATCTTGCTACAATCGAATAATAAACTAGGCTGCAAGATACTAGACCAAACAGGACTGGGTAGCAATAATGATTTGGTGTTGGGTTATGGTATGATGTTTTGACAGTGGAATCAATTAATTTTTTTTTTTTTTTTTTTTTTTTTAAGAAAAGAGGGGAAAGAAAGGCCCCTTAAGCAGCATACATTGTTTGAGAACTGGTGCTGGCTAGCAGACTGCACCAGTTTTGGAATCAATTGTTGATCATTCACTAATTTTTTGAGAATCCATGAAGTGTTCATGTGGAGTAGTAGCTAGTCGAATGGATTAAGACCCTTAAAACAGATGTCTCTACAGTGGCTGTATTCTAATTTTCGGAGAGTTGTTATAAATGTAGTCCGTTGATAATCACCCATCTTGTAGATTCAAGTTTTTGAATAAATTTTCTGCGGGATTGATTTTGATGGGTTATTGTTGCTAGTCAAGATGAGTTTGTCAGTGATTATTTCTCTATTTCTAACCTGATTGATCCCTGATATAAAACAATCAATTGATAAAGAAGGATGACATAACACATAATCATAAAAATATCATGACCATGAAGCAAACTTCAAAACAAAATTTGATGGTGGGATTCAATCTGTTAGTTTTAGGAACAGCGGAAGAGAGAAGATGGAGAAAGAAAAGGTAAGAAATTTTAACGGAAATCGAAAATATTTTCGAGGTAAAATTTAGAATAAAAAATTAAAGAGAAACCAAAAACTCAAAACCAGTTGTTTTTATTTGGCCCAATGGGAGCGGTCGGAATGTGCACCCCGGTTTTAGAGGGTACATAAAGTTGGACTCTACCGAGATAATTTAAAAAGATATAAATTTTTAATTCGATAAATGGTCCTCTCTTGGACAACCTTGGCCTCGAAAATTATTTTTAACAGATAGATTCACATACAAAGGTCATTATCGAGTCTGAATTTGAACTAAGAATCGGCATATCTTCATATCATATCATTTAGATACGGTGTTGTCAGCTCAATAAGTCCGAATGGCCAACATTCGTGGGTGACAACAATAAAACTTTGATACGACGTGCATACCATGTACTACAATCACACACTATGCTGCTTCCACGACTCATTTGAATAGCTTCAAGGATGAAATTCCTCGAATCTTCTTTCAGTACTATAAAAGAGCCCGAATTCTCCCATTTTAATTCATTGGAAGTTATCATCATCATCTCTCATACATCTCTGAGATAACTCTCTGATCGATCCTTAATTTTAAGCAAAAACTAAGCATGGCAAGAATCAACATTTTGGTTTGTGTTTTTGCTCTTGCTTTTCTAGCACTTGCATCTACTTCTTATGGTTATTATGGTTCTGAAGAGGAATCAACACCTTCTGGTACAGTAGGTCAACCTTTTAAGATTTCTAATTACCTTCCAAGAGTTAGAGTACCTACAGTTCCTGAGGTAGCACATCCAGAAGTCCCATACGTTCCCGCTGTTCCCAAGGCTGAGAAGCCATATGTTCCATCTGTTCCCAAGGCCGAGAAGCCATATGTTCCATCTGTTGCACATCCAGAAGTGCCATATGTTCCAGCTGTTCCCAAGGCCGAGAAGCCATATGTTCCATCTGTTGCACATCCAGAAGTGCCATACGTTCCCGCTGTTCCCAAGGCCGAGAAGCCATATGTTCCATCTGTTCCCAAGACCGAGAAGCCATATGTTCCATCTGTTGCACATCCAGAAGTGCCATATGTTCCAGCTGTTCCCAAGGCCGAGAAGCCATATGTTCCATCTGTTGCACATCCAGAAGTGCCATACGTTCCCGCTGTTCCCAAGGCCGAAAAGCCATATGTTCCATCTGTTCCCAAGACCGAGAAGCCATATGTTCCATCTGTTGCACATCCAGAAGTGCCATACACCCCAACCACACCAAAGGTAGCACACCCTGAAGTCCCATACACCCCAACCACACCTAAGGTTGAAAAGCCATACGTCCCATATGTTCCAACTGTACCTAAGGCCGAAAAGCCATATGTGCCAGCCGTACCTAAAGCTGAAAATCCAAAGGCAGTATACCCTGAAGTCCCATATGTTCCAGCCGTACCTACAGTAGAAAAGCCATATGTTCCAACCACACCTAAGGTCCCAACCCCCAAAAACTATGCAGTGCAAGGGTTTGTTTACTGTCAATCCGGTGCTGAACGTACCCCAATTGAAGGTAATATACTCCTCCATTTTTCGATTCTTGAATTTTCTAAATAGTCTTTCGGTAGATAGTATCTGGATATACTGAGCATATAGGAACTACCTAAATTGTTTTCTGATTTGTGTCTGGTGCAATTGTATGTACAGGAGTTGTGACGAAAGTGGTATGCTTGGCCGCTGATTTAGTTTCTCAGCTATTGATCGTGACCAGTAAAACTGACAACAAGGGATACTTCTACACTCCATTGGATGTATCATCCATCATTTACCAAGTTTTCCGGTGCAAGGTGTACCTCGACACATGCCCAATGACAAGTTGCAGTCACCCTACCGATATCAACAATGGTGTCACTGGTGCCCTCCTTTCTCTCAATTATCACAGTCTCCCCAACAACAAGAACTTATACTCTGTTGGTCCTTTTGTTTACACTCCTGAGCCAAAATACTAGAGTTGATCAATCAATCTTTCATGTGTTTATCGGAGAGTCTTTGTTTGCTGCATAATTATTCTTTCATGTTCATTTTTTTTTAAAATTTTTTGTATTCGTTTATTTGAATGAAGTTGAAATTTGTGATGGATAACCTAGCAATAAATTCGGTTTCTTTTGCTTGTTATAATAGGATTACATGTTATTAGCAGAATACCCCCATGGAAATGCAAATATCGATGGTAATGTCGCATACTATGATGTCTATTATTTTGCGAGTGTGCATGTATACATAAGATACTTGTGCAACTATCAAATTTTCTAAGAACAATTTACTGCATGTATCCTAACTGCAACCATATATATATATATATACACAAAATCTCTCCAGAACCGAAAATTATTACCAAAAAACAAGAGCACCGTATCAAATTTTATGAAAACAACGTATTGTTCTGACTGCAATAGAATCAACAAATTTCCAATATCCACACCACCATATCTCTTTTCTTGAAAACAAAACAAAGAATAAACCCCAAACTCCAACTCCTATGCCTGTAGCAATAGCAATGTGGAACTCATTTGCATCCTCTTCATCGTAATCCTCTTTAACTTCATTTGTAGCAGGGATTATATTCTGATCACCCTCGCAGACTTTTTCTGTTGGTACTCCGCACAATAACTCATTCCCAGTGAAAATTGAACCATCCCAACTCAAAGTCTCAAAATGAGTTCCTTCTGGAATCCTTCCACTCAAATTGTTGTAAGATAAGTTCAGAAAACCAAGCGAGTCCATTGATGTCAGAGACTGTGGGATATTCCCAGACAATCTATTGTAACATAAATCCAAAGACTCTAATCCAGACATGTCTCCGATATTTGCAGGGATATTACCCGAGAAATGATTGCACGACAAATTAAGCATAAAAAGGCCTTTTAATAAAACTATATCTTCTGGAATGCTTCCCTCTAGATTGTTGCATGATAAGTCGATCGCGGAGGTATAGCTGTATAGCATTGCAAGTTGGACCGTGATCCCTTTGATATCCATCCTCAACTGCACAGATCTAAAGTTATAGTAGTCATCAGTCACAACTGTGTCATTAAGTCTACTTGTTAGCTTCTCAAGGTTCCCTATGTTGCTGGGAATCAGACCGGTGAGATTGTTACACGACAAGTCCAATATACGGAGTTGATGCAGCTGAGTAATCTCTTCCGGTATAGATCCATTGAAGTTGTTTGACCTCAAAGAAAGGATTTGAAGACCACGGATCGAAACCAGCTCCACTGGGATACTGCCTCCAAATTTGTTGTTCGCTAAGTTGATAACTCGCAAATATTGAAGTTTACCTATGAAGCCAGAAAGAGTGCCATTGAAATTGTTGTTGTTTAATTGAAGATATCTCAATTCCCCTAGCGTTCCAAGCTCACTCGGAACATTTCCTGTGAAATTATTTCTGCCAAGGTGTAGAAATATAAGACTGCTGCATTGCCCTATAATAGGAGGTATAGTCCCTGAAAGAGAGTTATTAGCCAAAGCCAACACTCTCAATTGTGTTAGACTGCTCAGTTCTTTTTGTAATGAACCGGTTAATCGATTCCCAAAAAGAAGCAACTTGGTTAAATTTCTCAAATCATACACAGAAGCAGGAATTGAACCGTTAATTTTGTTGGTATACAAAGCTAAGGTAGTAAGGGACCTTAGCCTTCCTATTTCTTCAGGGATGGATCCACTAAGTTCATTTTGAGAAAGATCAAGGTGAGTCAGATTAGAAAGATTACCGATTTGCCGCGGAATAACTCCTAAGAGTTTGTTGCTGCTCAAATCAACACTGACAAAGTTGGTGAAGCATGAGAAGTTGAATCCATCCAGCGTACCTTGCAAACCCAAACCTGTCATATTCAATTCCACAACGCTACCATCGTCGTTGCAAGTGATTCCAGACCATTTGCACGGGCATATTACTGTACTTGTAGTAGCATTATCTGTCTTCCATGATGCAAGGAAAGAAGAAGTCTGGCTAATAAGTGTTGATTTCCAATTGAGCAGAGCTTCTACTTGTAATTGAGATGAAGAACCGGCGCCAGATACGAGTATAACGACATTAGAAGAAAAAAACAACAATAAGAAGACAAACACCGTATCGACGGCAACAACTTGAGCTATTTGCACCATTTTGATAGCTTGGTTTCACAGGAGGAGCAAGAAGAAGGAAGAAGAAATATCTCATCGCAGGTGATTGTTTTTACTTTGAGGTCCTCTCAGTGCAGGAGTCTTTCCTACTACCCACCTTTTATGTTGAAAAGTCCAATAAGCTGTAAGAAATTTTTATATAGATCGCCCGCCCCACTAGCATGCCTCGTTTAACGCTGCAGCTGATGAGGCGACCTTTGGATAACAGTTAGTATTGTCGAAAGGTCAAAAATAGGAGTGCAGTTTTTTCCAGGTGTACTGCTGGTCTCCTTGGACTCATCCACTTACCAAAGACTTTGTAAATATGAAATGATGGATTAGGTCAAAGAAATAGGCTACAGGAAACTCAATATATTTACAAATCTGGGATGAGAAAGCAAGGGAGACTTTTTTTTTTTATAGAAAAAAGAGAAACGGGCGCCTAGATAGGCCGCCCTCTCATGGATACAGGTTGGATACTGTCTGAGCTAGTAGGTTCATCAGACGTATCTCTCAAAATATAATTAGTGTTATTACAGTAATCCAGATGAAGATTGTTGTTTGTGGAATTCTGTAACGCAAGCAAAATGGTTTGAAGATTCCTTCCCCTCCAGGTAGATTCAGAGAAGTGATTACACTGCCTAGTTATTCTTGCAAGATAAGCAAGGGAGACTCAAGACTCCTTTGGCCATACTGGCACCTTGCTTAGCTAAAATATCAACAGAGAAGTTAATCTCGCTATAACTATGTACAAAAGAGAACCTTGGTAAATTTGAACAAATTTCCTTCCATCTAGTAATTGCGAACCGAGGAAGCTTCTTAGAGGTAAATGCTTTAAAAACTGCACTAGAATGAGTCCTGAAACAGACTTGCAGATGAATATTATACATTGCCTACTCCCCAACACTCAACACAGCCATAATCTCTGCAAGATAATTGGTAGCTATGCCCAAACTACCTGTCATTGCCACAATGTAATCACCTGCACTACACCCCTGCCAATAAACCCACCTGCACTACACCCCTGCCAATAAACCCACCTGCACCAGGATTTCCCTTTAAAGATCCATCACAGGATAACAGGATCAAGACCAAGACCGAAGAAGTACAAGGCAGAAAACCATAAAAACCCACAATGGGGCCAGAAGAAGCTGCAGTAAGGCTTACTTTTTCTTCTACTGGGGGTAAGCAGGAAAGTCTTTCCACATGCCTAACCACCACCCCATAACTGAGATAGCACTTGCATTTTCCACAGTGTCAGCACCAAAGTTCACCTCTCTCACCACATGAGAAAACTTCGGGCTTCGGAACCTATGTTTCACCATATTCCATCTATCAGCCAGTGACCATCTTGTACAACTATCAAATTTCCCAAAACAACCTGATATATACACACCCTCCCGTACCGAAAATGATAGTGAAAAACAAGAGCACTGAATGACAATCAGATTTTGTGAAAACAACCTATTATTCTAACTGCAATAGAATCAACAGATTTCCAATATCCACTCCACCATTTCTCTTTTTTAAGAAGCAAAATAAATAAACCCCCAAAACCAACTCCAATGCCAGTAGCAAGTGCAATGTAAAACAGTAATCTGTCACTTGCATCCTCTAGATCATATTCTTCAACTTCGTTTGTCAGGCTAATATCTTCGTCACCCTCGCAGGCCTTATCCGTGGGTACGCCGCACAACAAATTGTTCCCAATAAAAATTGAACCATCCCAACTCAAGGTCTCAAAATGAATCCCTTCTGGAATCCTGCCACTCAACTTGTTATAAGATAAATCCAAAAAACCAAGAGAGTCCATTGATGTTAGAGACTGTGGGATATTGCCAGACAATCTATTATAACATAAGTCCAAAGACTCTAATCCAGACATGTCTCCGATATTCGCAGGGATGTTACCCGAGAAATGATTATACGACAAATTAAGCATATAAAGTCCTTCTAATGAAACTATCTCTACTGGAATGTTTCCCTCTAGACTGTTGCATGATAAGTCGATTGCGGAGGTATAGCTATACAACATTGCAAGTTGGACCGTGATCCCTTTTATATTCATCTTCAACTGCACAGACCTAAACTTATAATAGTCGTCAGTCACGACTGTGTGATTAAGTCTATTTATTAGCTTCTCCAAGTTCCCTATTCTGCTAGGAATTAAACCCGTGAGATTGTTATGAGACAAATCCAATATGCGAAGTTGAGGCAAATGCATGATCTCTTCAGGGATAGAACCAATGAAGTTGTTTGACCTTAAAGAAAGGATTTGAAGGCTTCGGAGTGAACCCAGCTCAGTGGGTATACTGCCTCCAAACTTGTTGTTTGCTAAGTTAACAACTTCCAAATATTGAAGTTTACTTAAGAAATCAGAAAGTGTACCGTCGAAATTGTTATTATTTAATTGAAGAAATCTCAATTTTCCAGCTGCTGCAATCTCCTTCGGAACATTTCCAGTGAAATTATTCCTGCCAAGGTGCAGAAATGTTAGACTGCTACATTCCCCTATACTAGCAGGTATTGTCCCGGAAAGAGAGTTATTAGCCAGAGTAAATACCAACATTTGTGTTAAATTGCTCACTTCTCTGGGTAATTCCCCGGTTAATCGGTTGCCAAAAAGAACTAACTTAGTTAAATTTCTCAAATTCCACACTGAACTAGGAATTGAACCATTGAGTTTGTTTGTATACAAAGCTAAGGTAATAAGAGAACTGAGACTTCCGATTTCTTCAGGGATGGATCCACTAAGTTCATTTTGAGAAAGATCAAGGTGAATAAGACTAGTAAGATTACTAATTTGCGGCGGAATGAACCCGGAGAGCTTGTTGTTGCTCAAAACAAGACTAACTAAATTGGGGAAACATGAGAAGTTAAAACCAAGGAGCGTACCTTGCAGACCCAGACCTGTAATATTCAATCCCACGATGACACTTCTCTCGTTGTTGCAAGTGATTCCAGACCAATTGCACGAACTTACTGCACCAAAATCCCTCTTCCAAGATGGGAGAAAAGATGAAGCAGTCTGGCTGGTAAGTGTTGATTTCCAATTCAGCAAAGCCTCAACTTGTTCTGTTAGTTGTGATGAAGTAAATGAAGAACTACTACCAGATACGAAAATACTCGAAGGAAACATCAACAATAAGAACACGAAAACGGTATCGATGGCAACAACTTGTGATATTTGCACCATTTCGATAGCTTAATTTTTTTCAGCAGGAAAAAGATTAAACAAGTATTTTCTTTTAGCAAGTGTTAGTTTTTTTTTCTTATGCGAAGACTACTTTTGGGTCAAGGATTTCTTTAACTAAGAAAAGTCCGAAATTTTTTGTGTAATATAAGACCGGCCGCCCCACTTGCGTACCTCATTTATCTCCAGCTCATTAGTAGCGTGGCACTGTGACAACAACTTTTGGGTGAGAAATACTTCCTATGAGAGTACAATTCCAGAGAACATTGGGCGAAACCACTTTAGGATGTGACTTGATCTAGACCAGGAATGTAACATATTACAGGACCATGAGATTGATTTATCAGAGGATTACTCTCGGATAATTAAGAATTATTACTGTGAAACAGTAACCATTTGATGGAATGGCTAGCGAATACTACCGAATACTATACCAATGTTTCACTGGAAAAGATAACTACCGAAAGTCCAAAAGCAACTTCAAATTTTCTATCCAAGAAATAAAGAGCGGAAAATAGTGATGAAATGAGAGATTCGAGAGCCACATTGAAATTTCTAAATTTTTATCGGTTTTATTTGGATGATGGATTTGGGAATGTGTTGCCAGGACGGATAAATAGAAGTTACAGCGATATATTTTCAAGTGTTACCGAGGTATTGTCCTAACCTGAAGCCCTATTTACTCCTACAATTTGGACTCATTATATCATTTCTCTGCAGCTGAAGATTCAGTGTTCTTCAACACTAGTCCTTTCAGTTTTGGAATGAGGCTCTCTAATAATTCCCTTTTGCTCATTATTCTATCTGATGCACAGCTTTCTTCCTGCAAAAACGAATATGTACACGATGATCATCAGCTGGAAACAGAAGCGGATGACTGTAAACACTGGTGTAAATAATCTTTAATATTTGATATGGTATTCAAGTTTGGTGTACGATAATTCACACCAGACATGAAAAAATGTATAAAAAGTACTCACATCATCCGGTGCAGCTGATTGTAAAGCTAAGAGAGTAACTGTTGCAGAATGGTAATCCAATAAGATATTATGAGCTGATTCTTCCAATTTCTCCTGAAAACACGTGTTTTATGAGAACAGAAGACAGAGAGAAACCCATACAGCAATGGTGATGAACAAATATGTATTCAACTATGTTTCAAGTTTACTCACATTAAGACACTATGAACAAACACCCATTTTCATTCATATATTTTCTCCAGTTTTCTATAAAACCCCACTTTTTCACCCTGAAGATGATGCCATGATGGCTAAAGAAATTTCAAGCAGCATATTACTTTTTCTGCCCCTAGACTAGAGAATGTAAGACAAACAAAGTTGGTATACCTTCAACCGAGAAACAGCAGCAGAAATAGCCCTTCCTGGAGCTTGAAGAGCTTTGTTATGCACCTAGAGGAAAATGTAACTTAGATGTAAATCCTCACATGGGGGGAAAAAATATGGAAGTGTGAGCATGTTGCCAAATAAATTAGCTTACCTGCAAATATAGTAGAGATACAACTTTCGGAAGAAGAGAAATTGGATCGGTTTCATTAGAAACTTGAGTTGTCAAATCCTGATCAAATCAAGCACCAAATGCTAAGAAATGGGAACAAATCATCATATAATTCACTAATGCACAACTGTCCTATGCAAGCAGTACCAACTGAAAGTCTTAAGCTCAACGTTCTAGAAGATTGTGAAACCAGATGGAAAACATTACCTTCCGATAAGAATGCAAAAGGGTCCTTTCCAACTTTTTGTCAAGATTTTTTAGGAGTAACCCACTGGAAAAGTAAACAACCAAAATGTAGTGGTTACTCGTTAATGACAACGTTGAAACAGGATGACCAGACATGAAATCAAAACAACATAGGACTTGATTAATACCTTTCCTCAACTAGTGCTCTTAAGGCAACCATGAATGACTCCACCCGCTGTTTCACAGAAATTTTGGAAGAGTAAAGATCATGAGGTTATTGGAGTTTAAAAGTACAAATAATATATAATGAGAAATTAACTGCAGGCACAAAGTTGAATCTGTTTTGAGACATAAATGGCGGTTGCTAAGTTGCTAACAGACACCTCAAGAAACAAACACAGTTTTGTTACACACTGTGGACAACTTACGAGCTCTAGAAGCAACCGAGGGTTTTAAGAAGATCTTCTTCAGTCATTATCCATATACACGAAGGCTAACTTTAAGGTATCAGACATGACAAAATACCAAGGGAGCATGATGGGATGGTAGTCAGGCAGGAATTTCAGGAATTTTAAAGGAGGTTAGATGATATAAGAAGCTATGAGCTTATTATTATGGTGTACCAGTTCTTTCCTCACATAACCATTGATTCTCCATTCATTCGTGCCAGCATACAAGTCGATATATATCAAAAATCTCACAAAAGATAAATGACTAAAGTTGGTATATTGAACTTTGGAAGAATGTATATGCTGACCTTTCCCTCCAAAGCCTCAAGTACTGAAAGAGACTTTGCTGAAAGAGAAGCGTCTAAACTCTTTGCCTGAGAAAAAGAAGATAAACACTTAATAGTTAATACCATCAAACTCTTATTTATATCTCATGTTAAAATTTGGCAAAATTTTATCAGAGTGGTATCATACAAGAGAAATTCTATCTCCAGAACTCAGAGCTGCAGAGTCTGGCTGAGATTCTTCTACTGCGATTCCATTCTTCAGTTTATGGTGCATGTCCTACATCGAAAAGTAACATTTTCAGGCTTTATTTCCTATTCATTTTTTAACAACCACGCCTGAGGGAATGGAGAATTACCAAAGTTATTAAAAGCCGGTCCACAATAGAGGTAGCTGTTGTTCTTAGTAAATGTTTGTGCAAGACAACCTGTCAAATCAAGGATCAGTATCTTGTGTGTCATTCATCATTAGCTGGAGTTACATACAACATATATCTCAGGACAGAATACTCACAGATACTGAAGGATCATCTTCAAACAGATCCAATGCTTTCTCATACAGCTGCAAATTTAAGAATTCCTGAAAGATAACAAAAACATGGAGTGACTTAAGGTTTAACAAAATACATGCAAATGTAGCAGTTTGGGAGTGGTGAGTACATACTCTTATCAAATGAAATCCAAAGACAAGCGAAGAACAAACAAGAAAACAATAGAATAGAACAGCAATACAGAGCAGCCTGCGCACTAACCTCGTCCAGTTTCTTCTGCAGATCATCCAATAAGTGTTTCATTTTCTCTGCATTTTCCGTAAACACGGTCTTTCTTCTTTCTTTCCAGGAATTGAGCAGCATAGGTCTTAAATAGGTCGCTAAAGGTCTAATCAGTGTGTGTGGATCATCAAGACCTGTCACCTTAAACTGTTTAGTCCACTGATAAGATATGAAAAGGATGACATGAAGGAAGAAAATAAAATAGAAAGATGTGACCATAAAGAAAAATCGCACCTTGTCCTTCAAAATCTGGTATCAAGGTCAATATCTTTTCCATTATCCAGTCCTCATCAGGAATATTAAGGTCATCCTCTTTCACCTTACCCGATTTTCCACCTGATTTTTTGTCAGATACCTGCGAGGCATTTGCTTCTTTGTTTTTTCTCTGGTTCTTCTTATTAGATTTAGTAGGAATGTTTTCCAAGATTTCGGGAACACTTTCAGATGCAGCTGCTTTTGAATTTCCAGTGGTTTTTCCTCTTTTCTTCTTTGATCCCTTCTCCAAACCAGGTTTAACACCACTACTTTCATCACCAACTTCATTTGACTGAGTGTGCGCACTGGAATCATGGCGACCTTTGGCTTCATTCACCACATGCAACTCTTGAGCAGCAGATTTCGAAAGAATAAAAGTTTCTGTTTCCTTCTCCATCCGATTAAAGATATCCTACACAGTTAAGAAACATGAAAAAACTGCACAAATCAGAAGATAGAAAACAAGCAAAGGAACAAATTTAAACAATGTTATGCAAATAATCTCAGAGGTGTACAGCTTTTGTGAAACAATATTATCATTCACAAACAATTTAGTAAGCAATAAGGTAACTCAGTAACTGGATCGTCTTCATGATTATCATTTATCAGTTTTACTTTATCCAAATATAGGGGAATGAAGTCATCAACCTGGATACTGATTCGCCATTTAACTCTACTATGAGCCTTTCCAAGTTATTTCTCGATGATCCTTAATTTTCTTATCATCTCACTAACAAAAGGTTAAAAAAGAATAACAGTACAACCAAGATACTCCTTAAACCTCCAATACTTACTTTGACAAATTCATTACTCAAAACACATGAATCCCCCAAAATGAGCGCATTTGTAGACTGTAAAGAAACATTTTTAGAGTCAACAAATTGATGGCACGGGCAATAACCACCAGTCTATCCACAAGAAATGAAATACAACTGACAGCATAATAGAGTCATACCTTGAGTGCTCTTTGAACAGATGGACAAAATGACAAAAGCTTTGAAGCATCTTGAGAACCAACAAATGGAGGTAAAACTGAAAGACAATCAATCCTGCGAAGGCCATTCTGATGTTAGACAAGCACAATATTCTTTATCTGCACTCATGCAACCTAGGATTCTTAGTAAATAAATCATTAGAAACGGACAGTTTTAGACATGGACATACATGAGATAAAAAAACAGCAGTGATAGAAAATGAAGTTACCAGCTTTTCTGTTCAATAGCATCCTCTGCAGCAGAATCCAACATCTCAATCATTGATGGATGAACAAATACTGTATCCAGGGCTATACCTTCAGGATATCTCGACTGCATTACGGTAAATAAAGGCAGTCTTAAAGACAAAACCAACAAAGCACAAGAATATCGAAATGCAAAATTTTGATTCATTACTGCAAACATGGATACTTAAACAAAAGATACCTGCAAATACTGCTTAGGCTGGGGAATTGCAAGCTTCTGAAGAACTTCATAGCTGACAAAAGAATTCTGAAATGTGATTATAGTCAGAGAAAATCTACAACTCAAGGAAGACAATAGTGTGACTAATCTACAAATGCAACTGAAAAAGCTACTAGGAAGAAATAACTACTCATTACTACGTCCCAATTAATTGCTTGAAACAAACAGCACTTCAATTGAAACAGTTCCCAAGAAGTTTGGA
This sequence comes from Papaver armeniacum, assembly GCA_023531295.1. Classification (NCBI taxonomy): domain Eukaryota; kingdom Viridiplantae; phylum Streptophyta; class Magnoliopsida; order Ranunculales; family Papaveraceae; genus Papaver; species Papaver armeniacum. The sequence continues at coordinate 59,318 of JAJJWW010008985.1, read as the reverse complement.
AATGGAAATGGAATTGGAAAAGGCAATAGTCATAATTAGTGCCTATGCAAACACCAGAACATCATACGATGCAACAGCCAGTGGCTTATTCCCAACAAATATTCTTTCAGAAAGTACTCATTCCATTTGGCGAAATATTATTTCACAAATGTTTATTTTACCACAGCCGATAAAACATCAGAATCTCTTGGGATTGCATAAGATAAAGAATAGTTGTGAAAAGTGTGGCCAGTTGCTTGTAAAAGATAAGAATAGTTGTGACAAGTGTGGCCATAAGCTTAATCATTAGATACTGGCTTAAGGTAGATATTAACCATCTACAACTACTATTCTACTAGGAAACAAAGAGTACACTGAGCATGGAAAGTAGATTCCAAACCTGTGAGAAGAAAGAATCCACACTTTCTTTCTGAGCATGAGCGAAAACCTGATACAAATTGATTAACAAGCTAATGAGTTATACACAACAGAAATAAACTACAAAATAATACCAACTAAAAAGACTAAAAATTCAGTTATTTACCGTAGGTGTCCAATGAACTCCGGCACGAACAGACCCAAGAATCTCCCCTTCCTTCACCAACCCATTAAACAAAGACTGAAAAAATGAACCATCAACAGCCACACCAGTGGCTCCATTCATTTCTTGCAGTAACTGCTGCAACGAACTCCAAACTGCTGTTAAGTTAATCGGAACTGTAACAGCCCTTGTCGCACCACGTACCATTGCACTAACACGAGCAACATATGCTGGTGTGTATATTTGCCCACCTTCAAATCTCCCTTTCACCTATATTCATTCAAACCATTCGCATTATAATTAAGCTTCTCAACATTCAGTAATTCCTTCTTTTTCAATTTAGCAGTACTGTCTCGCATCAATAAAACAGGAGACAGGCAAATCCTAACAACAGGGTGAGTGAGTCCTCCACTAACCCTACATGGTCATGTTCATCCTTTCAATGCCTCTCAGTCCATTTTACCAGTCTCCCATAAATCCCACAACTGCTCACATATTACTAGTGCTATTTTGGGATCAGAAAGGAAAACTGGTCGATCCTAACCGCAGGGTGAGTCGTTCACCAGCCCGATAGGGGACCTACACCCTGCCATGTTCGATATTTGATCCCTCCTATACCTCCCATCTCTCCATAATCCACTACTCTTATAACACAAACCACAAATCCAACAGTTCTTGGTTTACTAATATTTTTCGTTAGGCAATCAAAATACAAATTCACTGTAAGCCTAGATTATGCTTAGGTATATGTTTCGTTATATTACCCACTGGTGAATCCGAACTGCAGGTTGCATTAGCCACTACCTCTACACCCCAGTACAACCTAGATTAGTCATCAGTATATGTTCCTTCACATTGCACACTAGGGAATCCTAACCGCAGGGTATGTCACCCACCGGCCCAACAACCCTTTGTACCCTAGACTATTCTTTGGCACATGTTCTCCTCTATATTGCCCTAATTTCTCAAATTCTCACAAACCCTAGAAAAACCCATAAGTAAATAAATAGAATGAAAAACACACTTACAATGGAGCCAAGCCTTGGTTCAAGAACAGAAGCTAACAATTCAGAACCAACATGCAATTGAGCAGCTAACTCAGCCAATGAAATCTGACTACATTCTTGTAATCTCTCATTAATTTCTTCAGCAACATTATCCCAATAACTCTGTGATATCAATTCTCCTTGTATCAACATCAGTTCTTTATCTTCATTAACAACCACTTGTGCTTGTTTCTCTATATGATATAAATCAACTCCAATTATATCAGATAGATCTATTAATGATACTCTCCCTGATTTCTTTATCTCTGTTATCATCTCATACTTCAATTGATCCTGACCAAAACAAAATCCCCAAAAAAATATCAGAAGAAATCATAAAAATTGGAGGAAAATTGGGATTTTGAGAATGGAAGCTTGGGATTACTTACAGGAGTGATGTATTCTTTTCCGGAGACGGTATGGAGGAGATCGAAATCGATGATACGAAGCTCTTGAAGCTTTTGAACTAATTCGACAACATTTCTATCTGATAATCGAATGCTTGATTTCGCTTGTTGTGCGAATTCGAATTGTCTCTGTAACTCTAGTAATTCTGCATCCATTTTCTCAGTTTCGAGAGAGAAATTTGTTTTCCTCTTCTTCTTCTGAAGTTTTAAGGGAGTCGGTTTTTAGACGACTTATATTTTCTTCTTATATTTTTTTTCAGAGAACTGAAGTATGTGACGCGTGGATCGTATACACTGGGTCCCACTAGACTTTACACGTGGATTTATGGTGTCTATTTTATTTTATTTAGAGTCTTTGTGCTCCATTAAGTGCAGTGGTGCGATCATAAACAAAAGACTAAAGAGCAAAAAAGAACCAAATTTTGGGTTTAGTCCGTGTTCAAACACTACGGGGGAAAGAGTATATACCGTGGGGCGCAACTTTAAGTTGCGCCCCATTAATTTTTTTTTTTTTTTTTAAATGAGGCGTAATTTTGAGTTACGCCCCAAAATTTTTTTTTGGTCTTCTATCGACGGGCGGAGTTATAAATTACGCCGTTTCGCCCGACTAAAACCAAACTAAAGACTATATTTGGTCTGGTTTTTAGTTTTAGTCTGGTCTTTGATCTTTACTCCTTCTCCACTGCGTCTGGTTTTTGGACCAAAATTTTAGTTTTGGTCTCCCACTGTGGATGCTTAGAGCATCCACAGTCATCGACCATACCTAAAAATTTGGTCTAAAACACAGACGCTACGGAGAGGAGTATCGATCAAATATCAGACTATAACCAAAACCAAACTATATTTGGTCTTTGGTTTAGTTTTCGTCAGCGTAATTTGACGCTTCACGCTTTGATTGGGGCGGAATCAGAAATTGCGTTTGGTAATGAGACGCAAGTTTAATGTACGCCTGGTTGAAACGCAACTTTAATCTACGCCCGATGGGACGTAGTTTACATTTGCGCCTGATACCAAGCGGTATTTTTATATTACGCCTCATCCAGGCGTAGTTACAAGCTACGTCTGACCAGGCGTGATTTTAAAGTCCGCCTGACTACGGGCGCAAGTTATAGTTTCGCATGTTACCACATGGGGCGCAATTTAAATCTACGCCCCATCCTTCCACCGTTTTTGATGTATTTTCGAAATTTCAAATTATATGTAATAAATCCTTCCACCATTTTCTGCAATCCACTCCCCAATTACCACTAGCAGTACTTGAACCAGAATGTGTACGGAAGAAATATCTCTCTTGCAGACTTCTGTAACAGGTGCTGCACGTATTCCCTGAAACTCTATGTGGTCTTGATTGTGGCCTTTGATTTATGAATATCACCTTTGCTCCATTACTTAGATAACTCTGCAAAATCAAAAATCAAAAAAAAAAAAAGGTTAATTTCTACAAAACAGAGATGATTCTGACAAAGATGGTGATGATTAAATGACTACTTACTTGAACACGAGAACAATCAATGAGCTTCTGAATATCATCAAGTCTGAGAACATCTTTGTAAATATATCTTCTAACTTGTAAAAGCGATGAGAATCATGAATAGAAGGACAACAATGAGTACAAACACTAGTACAACAATCTAAACAGAAGACATTCTTTTCATTCTTCCTTGCATCTTCATGAATGTAACATGGAACAAAGAACTTCTCATCAAGTAGTGATTTTAACCACTGTGGTAAACAAGCATAATACTCATGATGATTATGATGATGATCAAGTAGTGATTCAATCTCTGTTGCTTCCCTCCCATCCAAAAAAGAAACCATTAATTGACAAAAGAAACAGAGTAAAAATACCATCCCGGCGTACTTTAAACATTACGCCCCATTTGGCGTAGTTACAAGTCACGCCCCATCAGACGTAGTTCCGAGTTACGCCCCATCAGGCGTACTGTAATAACTAGTTTGTCACCCGTGCTACGCACGGGTTTCTTTCTCGCTTATAAAATATTCAATTATAAGTTCAAACATTTGGTAATAAGACCTTAGGTCAAGCTCAATGGTCAAGGATTTCTCTTAACTATAACTTATTTGAAGTTAAGCGAAATGGATATGAAGCCAACCCCACTATGGGTGATAGGCATCCCTTAGCTTAATTAGGTGTCAAAACTTTTATTTACACGAATTTAGATAAATATTATGTATGGGTTAAAAAAAAATTGTGAGGAAAAAAATGGAGATATCACAGAAAAAAAAAGTGCTTTAGTAAAATAAAAGAGTCAAAAATGAAAAATAAAGAGTAAAATTAAAAAAATTCTCAAAGGGAAACTAAGTATCCGCTAAAATAGTAGTTTTTTCAAATTTTCCTAGCTACAATTAAACTATCGCGAAGCGAAATCGCTTACCATAGTACTTGGCCTTGCAAAAAGCAATGTAAAAATTAATAAAAAACCAATGTCATTCAAAACGGCAATTAAAATGTTATGGGCTTGTAGTCCCAACATCTTCGAAAGTGATAACACTTGAGTTTTATAAATTGACTAAAAGTTATGTCGCTCCAATCTTTTTGCAGTTTTTGATATTCTTCAAGTTTCTTAAGGTAAACTTTTATATAGTTTATTACGCAATCATTAACTGCGTGCCTTCACTTCGTTAACAGAAGCGTCATCGAGATCGTGACATATTTATTTAGTATCAACTATTTATACAATCATCATCAAAGGGATTTCTCTTTCAATTACGTACTTACTTAAAAACGAACAAATCTCAATTACAAAAAGTCATATCTTCTACCAAGAAATTTCCAAACATAAGTTCTTTTCAAGGAAGTTATAGTGTACTCATGAAATCCTATATACGTGTGTCTTATTTCGCCGCAACAAAAACTTTACGATATTTATTATGTATGTGCGTGTATATTGGCATTATAAGATGAACCCCAAATAATCAGAAGATATCAATATGTACTAAGAATGTCACTAAATTATAGGATCAACGATGGTGTATTGTAGGGTATATATATATTTCATTTCATATAGGTTTAGAGTGAGCGTAGGTTATGGGTGTATATCGGGGGCTATGAAGACAGGAACATGTGGATGACGTATACCCTCAGCGGCTCTACATGTGCATGTGCATAGCAAAGCGAGTACCTTATAGTGTCAATTTATGCGTACCCGTGAATTATGCGATAAGTAATATTTTAACCTTATAGTATATAATATTAGTGAGGTTCAAGTTTTTTATTTAAATTTGTATATAATTTTTTTTCTCCCTACTCAAAATTCAGAAAGATAAATAATATTTTTGTATATAGTTCTTAATTTAAACATAAATGGAGGAGAGTTGATTACTCCCCCACCCATGTTATAAAAGCGGAGTTTAGAAATTTTGTGATCCAATTAGATAAGAAGTTGCAATTTTTTTTTTACATTTATACCCTTATTTATGATGTATTGGATATCATACAATTTAGTTTTTGTTTATGATAAGGTAAGGATAAATTAGAAAAGTAAAAAAAAATTGTGAAAACTAAGTATTTTCTTAGAATAAAAAAATTTATACTTCTAAGAAAATACTACTTCTCCACCTTAATAATAGGGACGGAGGGAGCATTCACTAAGGTGATCAAAGAAGGAAGCGTTTGGATGATTCCCATGAACTATATGGTTGTGCGTAATCTAATGTTACTCCATGAGCGAATGGAATTGGTGTCTAATAGTCGTGAACAGCCATTGTTAACACGATTTACATGGACACATATCCATGTTAAAATTGCCAACGGTGCTATAAAAACTTATGCCAACAATGTTATACAAACTTATTCTAATTTGGTCTCGTACTGAGATGACTGAGTGGGGCTTGACAACTACCAAAAAAATAAAAAATTCTTTTTAAAACCCTTATGCCACGTATAATTATTATAATAATTTTATTCATCTTGCATTTTTGTGAAAGCATACACAAATCAACAAAAAGAAATGCCGGGTCTTCTTCTCATGGTAAAAACACATCTTCACTCCATCTTCCAAACTCTAAATTACTCATAGCTAATTTAGCGGAAATAACATAAAACCACACTCTGCCTCTATTCCTCCGCTGACTACCCACTCTCGTACTGACACTTAGCCAGACAAAAAACCCAAACCATATCTGCGGGTATATAAAATCTAATACCCACAGATATCATGCAACACACAAATTTCCAACTCATTAATACCAGGTTTTTCAAAGGCCTGAACCGGTTATCCGAAACGCAGTAAATATGTACTCATACTCGTTAAGAACATTAAAAATCCAGTTTAACATAAATCTCTTAACCCCGACTTTTCACTGATATAAGGTATTACCGATCTAATTTCAAAAACCAAGAACCCATGAAAAAAAAACCTACAAAGGAAAAAAAAAAGATTAAGCTTTACATCTTATGGTTATACAGTTTGCACGCCAAAAACAAAAGTGAAATTCATTTCGTAGCCTCGCTCATTTACAGAGGAGAGGTTCTAATTATTTACAGAGGAGAGGTTCTAATTACCAGACTCGAAGAGCCCGGTATTGTTATTTATTGTCACTACCTCCCCGTGTTAGGATTGGGTAATTTGCGCGCTCGCCGCCTTCCTTGGATGTGGTAGCCGTTTCTCAGGCTCCCTCTCGGGAATCGAACTCTAATTCTCCATCACCCGTCACCACCATTTAATTCGTAGCCTCGCTCATTTACAGAGGAGAGGTATCACCAACAACTGCTAAAAAAATAAATCAAAAATCAAGATTTACCTATTTAAATCATCTTTACCGAAAATACCTATTTAAATCATCTTTACCGAAAAAAAGAAGAAGAAGAAACCTATTTAACTCATCAGAAAATACAAAAAAAAAAAAGAAAAAAAGAAAAAAAAGAAAGAAAGAAGAAGACAGTATTCAATCTCACCGTGTGATTATTTCGTTTCGCATTGCCACAGCGCTCCAAAAGATGCGATATCATTACTCATGACTTCTCTCATTGCCGCAACCATTTACAAAAAGAAAGATCGGATAACAAAACCCTAAACTACAAAAAAAAAGAAAAAAAAAAAAAAACAGGATTTAAATCTTCAATCTCACTGTGTGATTATATCGCATCGCCACAGAGCTCTAAAAGAACCGATATCACTAATCCCGACCTCTCTCATTGCCGCAGTCATCATTGTAAATTGATTACATGCAACAAAACAACAAAAAAGAAAGATTAGATAACCCTAGATTGCGTTGGGAGGAAGGAAATAAGAAAAAAAAAAAACGCAATAGCAAAAGAAATCAGCAATGGGCACACAATGAAATTTTCCCCTTCCTAGTCCTTTTATATAGCGAGCCATCAAGCCCAACATTCCATTAGAAAAAATAATTATTTAGGAAACTAATATCTTATCATTTACACCCTTGTCATAATTTTAGAATAGCTACTATATTTTTGGATGGTATGCTTCAAAATAAATAAAATTGGATACCCATATATATTGGCTGCAACATTTTTGTGTAAAAAATATTGAGCATATCTTACGCGTGTAGAAATGCAACCTTTCCTTTTTTCGCAATAAATATTGAGCATATCCTAGGAATATTTGGAAATATCCAAAAATAAAATTGTAGATATTTTTCATTCCTTAATCTCTGTTTGCGTATTAAAACGTTTGGAAATAAATTTTATATTTTACCAAAAAAAACCTCTAAATATAATTTTTTTTTAATCTATCGATTTATTTTTGGCAAGATATCTAAAATATTGTTATTTTTGGTTCATTAAATGAAAAGTATAGTAAAGCTTTTTGTTTACCAATATTTTATTAATTTTATTTAATTTAGGAGACAATTGTATACAAAAAATATTGAGAATCTAGTCTAAGAATAAAAATTATTTTGTCTTACGTTTGTTATTTTTCTTTTGGAATGTACAATACTCCGTATTATCAATAAAAATTGCATTGAAACAAAATCGATTTTCCTTTTTTTTTCCCTTCTAAGTTGATGTTTTAGAGTTTCGCTTCGTATTTTCTTTTTCATTTAATAATTTTGTGTTTTAACTATTTGACAGGATTTTCTTAATTTTTATATGGAGGAAGAAGTACTCTTCGATCATCAACAGGTATTGATCATTTAATTTTGATGTATATTTATTTTCGTCTCAATTGTAATTGTAAAATCTTAATTAGAATTAGTTTAATTATTAGTAGCTTGGAATTGTTATTAGAATTAGTTTATTTTTTTTTAGAAGTGTAATTGGACATTGGACATTATTTTTTTAATTTTGTAGTTGATTTATTTTTGTGATGTTGATCATGATGCATAATTTATTGATATTAGTTTGATCGTGATGAATGTCAATGATAGCAAAAAAAAATTTAAAAATTATCTAAAATATTTTCTTGGATTTTATCTAAATATAAATTATCTAAAAATTTATATCGTGGGCCAAAAGATATTTTCTTGGATTTTATTATCTAAAATTTTAAAAAATTACCAAAAAAAATAATTAAATGGTGGGGCCAAAATCAACCAGAAGCTCCGATTAACCACAACGCTCGAAAAAACTCTGTTTTTATATAGAGAATTGCGTCCCACCAGGCGTATTTTGAGTTTGCGCCCCGTCAGGCGTAGTTTTGGATTACGTCTCTCCATGGGGCGGTTTTACAAATTACGTTCCACACCAAACGCAACTTTAGACTCCGCCCGACATCAGGCGTACATTAAAGTTACGTCCAACCCAAACGCATTTAACATCTACGCCCCATTTCAGACGAACCTCTGTGACTCCGCTCCACCAAATTTACTCTACCAACGTAGCGTCTCACCACGGACTAAACCCATTTCTTTTACTTTTTTTTGGTTTTTAGTCTTTAGTTTTACTCGTCCCACTGCAGTTGCTCTTAGGGTCGTCTCCTCGTGAAGCAGAAATCTGAAATAAAAATATTTTGACTTGTAAAACCTGGCTTGATTGGGGTATACCCAGATTAATTGGGGTATACCCAATAAGACAAAATAGGTTGATTTTACTTCAATACCCTTGAACTAATTAACTTAAAATTAAACCCTAAAATTAAAAATTAAAAAACTCCTAATCTTCCCTAATCTCTCTTCTCTAATCTCTCTGCTCTTCCCCTTCATCTTCTTCCATTTCTTACATCAAACGAAAATCTTGAACTTTGATTTTCCTAAAAAATCGTTGACTCTACCGGCGAAAAGAAGACTATAAATGATGTTTAAACTCAAACCCATCATTGTGTTGTGTGATTTAATTGTTATATTAGGTTAGAAATCGAAAATTATGATTTCTGTGTTTTTGGCCGGTAAGGTCGTAACATGCATATCTTGCCGACTTTTCATAATAAATTGGTGGCGATCAGAAAATTTTTCAACAAAGGAAGGGTATTTTTTGAATACCTTGCCGGCCAAATACTGATTAAGCGGTGGTATTTTCAAAATACCTTGCCGGTCAAAAATGAAATGGAATGGTATTTCTAAAATACCTTGCACGCCAAAAAAAATTAGGAAGGGTGTTTTTAAATACCTTGCCGTTTTTCAACAATGCGGGGTATTTTTTGAAGACTTGCCAAAGTTTGGCGGCATGATCTTCATTCGTCGACCTTGCCGACTTTTTATACTTTAACTGAAAGTGTTGATTTTTGATCTAATTTTGAGTATGATTTCATACAACAGCTTTGCAATCCCCTTTTTAGAAGTGTTTGGGTTGTGTGATTTCATTTCCGTTGCAAAAGATTTTCTCAAAACAATTTTTTTTCATAAAAAATCTTCCCAAATAAGTTCAATCAAAAACAAATTTCAATTCATAAGCTTTAATCCACTCAATTAATCAATCTAAACTCAATTAATTAAGCTAATCAGATTTTTAGTGTTAATTAAACAAGGGTATATTAGCCATTTAGAAAAATATATTGCTAAGGGGTGGCTTCTTTTACTTCAAAATGACCATATTTTGTCTTATTGGGTATATCCCAATTAATCTGGGTATACCCCAATCAAGCCAGGTTGTAAAAGTTGTTTTAAAATTCTATACCCAATTTAATAAAAATTGAAGACGACATCTTAATTAGGCTAAGTCTTATGGTCTTTTAATCTAGTAGTTTATCTAGCAGTCCACGTCAGCTAGGATAACTTTCTAAATATTATGGTATTGTTAATCTAGCATGCTAGTCGCTGAACCATTCAACGCTTGACCAGTCAAACAAGTTGACCGCGCTGAAGCGCTGCATAATTCTCGTTATCACCAAATCAAATTTTTAGTGGTCACTGATTCATCATTGCCTCTCCCAACCGTACATGTAAGTAAAAAAAGAATTAAACAGTAATAGCTTAAAGTAAAGTATGAATAAATAAACAAATAAAGTATGAATAAATAAACAAATAATTCTTAGAGTTCCATAGGGAGAATGAATTAAGAAATGAATAAACAAATAGTACGAACAGTACTTGTTAATAAAAAGAGTAGAGAGAGATAGAAAGAAACAGAGAACATAGAGAGGGGTCTAGTTACCTCTTGAGTGTGTGAAATGATGGATGATAATGTTGTGCGTTTACATTTAGCGTTAGTGAAACGATGTCCTGGAATATGCGCTGAACCATTCAGCGTAAAAGTTACCTTTTCAGTGCGTTTCAATCTCGCTGCTAGTTGAATTGCGAACACTTCCTAGAAGAGAGAAGACAGAAGTAGTGTTAACTTTTTTCCCATACTTTTTTCTCGATTTGCAACACATTTTGGCCAATCTAGCAGCTCAATCTAGCCCATAGGAGTTAGCCTTAGTGTTATGGACCTTAGGGTTTATGATAGAAATATCATAGTGTTAAAATTGCAGACTAGCCAGATGATGGTGGACTCAAACCTCATAACAAGAAACACTAAATTTATTCATAAACTCTAAACTATCTGCGGATTTGGGTTTCACGGTCTGTCCGGCCTCTCACCTTCAGCTAGGACCCACACCAATAATACCCCTGTTGATTTTTGGTTGGGGGAGAGATTTTTGTGAGGGTCGGGACAACCCTTGGTGCCCAACCATCGGTGAATGTTAACTTTTTTTGTTTGGATCTGACTCGGGATATTAACCATCCGCCCGAGTCAAAAGTCAAACCTTTTGTTTTTTATTTTTGTGATGCACCGGCTCAAGATCTGGCTCGTCTCATGCATCTGACTAGGAAGTATCTATGTGTGCCCGGTCAGGCAAGTGATGCACAATGATTGGCGTTACAACTTAGTCGGCCAAGTCAGTGATGCGCAAAGGTTGCGCGTTAATGCATAGACTGTCAAGTGCTAAGATATCAAGACTCTCCAGGTCCAATGACGCACAAAGGTGGCGCTACACTATAAAGGACATTGGCTAAGTAATGAAGCTTATTGGAAGACACAATGAAGCTTCATCGAAGGATTGACAAGACATGGTCAAGTTGTCAAATGCAACATGCGATGTTGGCATTAAGGCATATCCATGGAATTGAGTTGGCCCAAACTCAAGGATGATGCAAGAGTGTACAATAATCCAAGAGTTGGCCTATGCATTAGTCCAAGGATGGCCAAAGCTTGGACAGTGCAAACAAGCTAGTAATGCGTGAGTGCGCATTACTATTGGCAAGAAAATTAGCTAAGTGAAGCAAGAATAAGGCATATGAACATATATTGGCATAAGTTAGAAATCATGTTCGCATGAATTTGTCTCAGCTAAAGTTTCCTAGAAAGTTTAGATCAAGGCCTAATGCGGTGAGGCGCAGAAGTGTCACAAAAGTGGCGTAAAAGTGGCGCATTATGGATCAAGTGTTGTTTATTGGCTTTGCGAGCATGTCAATGACGCGAGACAAGTTGGAACGGTTATAAAGTAATTTTATAACCTTATTAGAGTTTCCCTAACAGTTCAAGACAAGTGTAGCTTCAATCTGCAAGACAATACAAAAAGTGGCACTTGAGAAGCAGATTGGCGGTTAGGAAAACTACATGTGGACATGTGGCTGTCTGTAGGATGTGCAAGCGGTTGCACAGAAGTTTTGGCCTGATCCTAGTAGTATTCGTATTCTAGGAATCAATAATGTTGATGTTGTTCAATTGAGAGAAGAACCACTGATTGTAGAGGGTGTTAGCATGTTTTGGTCCATGTGATGGACGAGTTTTGTAATCTTCCTTTGATGCAATAAAATTGGTTAATTGTGTCATGTGTTTGTGTTTATGATGTTGCTGATTTTGTGAGTTGATCAATTGGTTTGATGCATAACAAACCTCTGATGCTTATGGGGCATAAAGAGTTAGACAAAAAGAAGATGAAGACTTCCGTTGAGTATTGCATTAAGAGTGAAGGCAAATACATACTTTGATGCAAGTATGCAAGGCTGAGTACTTGTGGGTGAGGTCGATTCACTGAACCACAGAGCATTGCGGGTCATGTCCCATGAAAATAATAGGCGATTAAATGGACATTTTACACTATGTTAATTGTTAAGTGTAACTTTGTAGCTGACTCGTCGTAATGTAACTAATTCAAAAGTTTCATGTTGCCCTAGTGGTAATAATTTTCAAGTCGGATTAATAATTCATATTCAGATATAATGAGCCAGATTCATTCGAGTCTAGTTTGGGAAAAACTAGTAACCGAGACTAGAGGAGAGAGTGAGGAGGAAACTGCATAGCAATATAGTTTTATCAAGATCAGTAAGACAGAATCAAAGGAATGTAATTCTTGTTTACTTTGAAAAATCTCAAATTGCATACATTTTCTTATAATCAGTAAGCTCTGTATCAGAAGCAGCTGACATTGACCATGATCTTGACCTACTACCCATTGAATTTCTCCTGATACTCCTCAAATTTGAGGCTTCAATTCGGTGCCGTATAACCCAATAACACATTAGACCTAACGTCGTAGCCATGATTACCGTCCCAATAATCGTAACTGCAATTGCCAGCCATTTTTCGTGTTTACCCACCACAACGAATGCTAATGCCAAGAACGCTACCGATATAAGAACACATGCCAACCACATTAGTTTGTTAATGACTGCCATCATCTGTTTCTTTGCTTTTCGCTCTATAATTACTACCGAAGTTTGTACAACAACAACTGCAAGAGATATGAAGAGAGCAAACGAGTCGAAGAGGAAGAATATCATGAACGGAACATCTGCTGCAATGTTAGCTTCACCGAGCTCCAGACCAGGAGGAATATTGTCTGGGTCTGTAACAAATTGACCTGGGACTTGAAAAATGGCGGCAAAAGCAACTGTGGCTATCAGGACAGCGACAACTGTTGTGGAGTTGATCGCATTGTTGAGACCTTCTAAATGCATTTTGTTGAGTTGCTTTGCAATTCCTTGCACACGCTTTCTAGTCTGACGCGTGTGTTCGAGCTGGTAATGGACTTCATGTTTTATATCACTTACTGTTTGCTTTAGCTCTTTAGCCATGGGTTTAGGCTTGAGAGAACTGGCACTCTGAACACCATACTCTTGCAGGATGGCCCTAATTTCGGAATTCCCCGTTACTGCTGCAGTGTCTAGGGAAGTTTCCTTTGACCGGTTAACAGCTTTTGTATCGGTTCCTCTGTGCTCTAGTAGCATTCTAACAATCTGCATAAATAGGATTTCACATTTCACTTATAGACTATTCTTTCGAGATTTCATATTAAAATTTTATATCATAGTAGAGAAGGAAACAGGAGCAAAACCTGAACCCTGCCCTTCCGAGTTGCTATGTGCAATGCTGTATTTCCTTTGGAATCTACCATGTTGACTAAAGACGGATCCAGCCGGATAAGCTCCTCCACCAACTCAATCTTTGAACCTTTTACGGCCATGTGAAGCGCAGTTTGGCCCTTCTTATCCGTCCGGGTTGATATCCCTGGTTCTTTTGTTAAAAGGGCTCTCACAATTTCCACATGACCATTCCTTGCTGCAGAATGTAACGCTGTTTTCCCATTGCTTTTTGCAATTTTTGCCACATTTCCATCCTGCTCCAGTAGGAAATTCACCACTTCAGTATGACCTTGTGTTGCAGCAGTGTGTAATGCAGTCGTGTTTGATAGATCCACGGTCATTGCGAGACCAGGAAGGGCAGTCAAGAGAATCTTCACCACCTCTGCAGAAATCAATTACAAAAAGGAACAAAGCAACTCAGTAAAGACTAACAATTATCTCTTGCAAAGAAGAAACAAAGATTCAGTGGTATATACAATTACCCAAGTCCCCTTGCTTAGCAGCAATATGAAACGCATCATAACCGTTGCGAGCTCTAATACTAGCCGAACCGATATCATAATGCTTAATCATCTCCTCAACAACATCAACGTAACCATACTCAGCAGCAACATAAAGCGCCGTTTCCCCATATTGATTAGGCTTTTCCAACACTTCCTTGATATCTTCATTTCCGGAAGAACCAGAGAAAATTGCTTTAATCTCAGATAAATTACCAGCTCTTGCCGCAGAATGTAACGGAGTATCCCCTCGTTTACCCGTCAATTGCTTGGTCATTTTTTTACGACGTAAAAAGCTTTCTTCCCTCGTTGGTGCTTCCATCTTTAACCCAATTCTCTTCTTCCCTTGGTCAATTCACAAATTCTATGATAAATTTTCACGTTAACCAATCACAGATTACTACGAAAAAACCGAGAATCGAAGAATGTATAAAACCCGGGTTCTTATGACTCCTGAATCTGAATCTCATTCTTCTTCCTATTCCAAAACCCTGTTTCAAATTTTCAAAAACATTCAAAATCTTTCGCATAAAATTATCAAAATAAAAAAAAATAAAATCCGGGTTTTGTTGATTAGATCATAATAGATTGAGAAATGTGAAACAGAAATGTTAGAGAAAAATGAAAATTATATGTACCTGGGAAAAGAAGAACAGAGACTCTTTTTCATAATAACAGAATGTAAATTGAAGAAAGACAAATTGTATTATCTGTCATTCTTTATGAAAAGAACCCGAAACAGAGAGTTTGATTCTGAAATTGTTAATGGCAACAACTGAGATTTGACACAAAAAGGATAAAGAGAAAAGATTCAGACGAGAAAGAAAAGAAGATTAATAATAATGAAAGCTAAGGTTGTTTGTTTTTGTTAACAGTTGAATTTCGATGGACATGATAATAGTAGAGGGAATCCATGGTGGTGACAGGTCCTTTCAGGTAATCTCAACTTTTGAGCTTTATAGTGCTTTCATTGTGCAAATCTTTGAGACTAAGCAAACGGCCGGGGGTTGGATCCTTGGACGGGACCCACATAATACAATCGCTGATTTTTTTTTATTTATTAATCTTTTTCTTTTTTTCTTTTTTTTTTTTTTTTGCCTTCTTGACCATTTGGAGCCATTTGCATGTGGAATGGTGCTCGTGCCTCCTTTTCCTTTGCTGGTCCCACGAATGGTATTTGGTTACGGTGTGTTGGTTGGCTCTCCGCTCTGTATGGCTAAGGGTAAGCCCGATTACTTATGAGAGACATGGTTACCACCAATGAACTCGTGAATCCACGGGGAGTTCATTAACGTGATCTCTTTATGTTGAAAAAATGAACCCAGGGTGTGGAAAACGTTGAAGATTAGTGTAAGGACCCTCAAGCTCGTCAACGCTATTAGACCGTTTAAGAGACGATCAAGAGAAGACTTAGCCGCTAATGACTCGACTAATCAAGATAGAATCTTAATTAATAGAAATTAATCTAACAACGACCTAGATACGAAACTAGTACGGTTTAGTAGATATCGAAAAGTTATGCGCAATGGGCTACTCGAACGTGTCAATCGGGTACCGGTCGAAGAAGATATCATTGGCCTAGTGCAAGGATAAAATCGTCATTTTCATTTAAACCGACCCGGCTGCCCTTATCCGTCTCTCGGGTGCCTTTAACATTTTTATTCGTCTTATCCCTAGCCGACCCAGAAGATAAGTTCGCATCTTTCTTTCTCTCTGTTTCTTCTTTCTTTTTTTTCCTTCTTCCCATGTTCTTCATCATCCAATAGAGATTTGAGAGATTAAATTGAGTTTTGTGATCGTGAGGGTTAGGAAAAGATCAACGTGTGATTATTGGTGTTAGGGTAACGATCCCAACTCGTCATAATCCCATGAGTAGAACTCAACTCGAAAACCGGTTGACTAGATGAGGGATCCCATTGACTTATAAACTACCCAATTAAGCCCCATCTACCAATGTGGGACTAAGGTCCCAACATCCCACCACGCTTCCAGACCCAACGTCCTCGTTGGCCCACTCTATCAACACTGGCCCGGCGGTAGCCCTTTCCTTATGGCGGCTCCACTCGACTACCAGTATTCAATGCGGGTGACAACTACGCCCATACATAGGTGCCCCAACACTTTAATCTAGCCTATAGGTCACCCCTTCCGTGGAGTGGGCATGGGTCGTGGTGGTTGGCTCTGATGCCAAATGTTAGGGTACCGATCCCAACTCGTCATAAGCCCATGGGTAGAACTCAACTCGAAAAACGGTTGACCAGATGAGGGATCCCATTGACTTATAAACTACCCAATTAAGCCACATCTACCAATGTGGGACTAAGGTCCCAACAATGTTGATGTTTATTGAGTTCGGGAAAGAAGAAGCTGGTGTTGTTATAATGAGGAAGCTAGGGTTTCCATGTGGGTTTAAGATAGGATGAATTGATTAATTAAAGGGGGATTTGAGTAGTTGGTCATGCATAATGAAAGGGGTTGATGTTTAACCAAAGTTCTGAAGTTAATACGATGATGTATCGATGAACTAGGGTTCTCAAGATGAACTGGAAGTTCGATTGGTAATGAATAGGAAGAATTAAGGATGGGTTTGCTCTATTGAGGAACAGGGTGAAGTCAATTAAATGTTGGAGTTGTTCTGGGGAAGAATTGAAGAAATTAGGGTTTGTAAAGAAAGTCAAGGAAGATGAAATTAGCGATGATGGAGCTATTATGAGTATTGAACTGGTTGGTGTGTGAGCATAATGGTTTGAGGTAATTGCTTCTCTGAATTGATTTAGTAAGTCATTTAATCTTTGATTGAGTATACTGAGTTTTGTTGATTAGAATCTGTGATGAGATGAAGATGGTTTAAGTATCTTGTAGAGAAGAGTATGAAATTTAGTAGCAATGACGTTGGTAAAGTTGTGAAGCTATATTTAGATTATATGAATGAATTGTTGCAGATTTTAGTGGTAGTTCTGTAGTGGTTGTCTGTTGTGTGTTGTTGTGAACAAAAGAAGAGACTTAAATTGTTGAGGTGTTACTTGGTTGAAGGCCAGAAAGATATAGATATAATTTGGTAGGGTTAAAAGTAATGACTAAGTGTTGTTTGAGTTGTTATTGATGCATGGGAAGATGAGAATGTTCTTCATGACAAGAATTAGTTTGAAGTTGGGGTGGCGATATGTTTGAACTACATGTTGAATGGAATGTGTTGTGAAGATTAAGAGAGGTGTTTGTAATTGTGTTGAACTGAATTTCATATAGGGTTGAACTTGAAACTGTTTGTGTTGAATGTTAAGAATGGTGGTGTTGCTTATGAAGATTGAATGAAAGGGTGTATGGATATGGTGGTAGAGATGAAAATGCAGAAAATGTATGAGCTGATGTTAGAAGTGCCTGAGTTGAAGTTAAGGAATGCAGTTAGTGCTAGTGGTTGAATGTTGTGTTGCAGTGTTATGTGACACAAGTATTGGAATGATGATTAAGTGAAGGTACATGTCTTGTAGTATGGATAGAGCTAGTAATGGAATTGAGATGATGTTGGATGGTAGCTACTGCTATTGATGTTCCAATTGTAGAAATTTCCAGTGAAAAACTGATGAATTGCAGGTAGGCATAGTTTGCATTTGTATCTGAAGTTCAAAGTTTGTTTAAGAATGAATGTATAATTTTAGTTTGGTAAATTTAAAAATGTAAGAAGTAGAGTTGAAGTTGTCTACAATAGAAGCATACCTGTTATTCATCCCAGTTTGGTAGCTGACTCGGTTTGTTAGCTGACTCGTTGTGTCTGATTGAGTTGAATCAGTTGACCTTGACCGAGTTGAACTTTACCTTTGACTGTTGACTTTGAATGGATAAGTTGACTAGACCTTGACTATGTTGACTGGCGTTGAGTGTTAGTTGACCCTTCACCATCACTTTGAGCGCTAGTGACCGTCAGTTGACTTTATTTAGTGAACTTGGGTAGAGGTGTAAATTGGGTTGTGCCAGCACGAGCACAGCCCAGCACATCATGCTAAAATTTGAGCACAGCCCAGCCCAACACGTGACTTAGCCCATCATAGCATAACATGTTAGTTAGATGGGACGTGATGGGTTTGACTGATTGGCACAATAGCCCAGCCCAGCATGCGACACGGATTAGCACGTGGCACGGCACAACACAACACGTTAAGAAAGAATGTCATAATATTTATAAAATACTACAAAACATGGCACAATACATCACATTTTGTGTATATTTCACAAAAAAGAACCTTTATTCTAGACAATTATTGACATTTTACTACCGTTATGTTGACTTATTTTCATAATAACACATATAATACCTAAATATTTGGAAAACATTTATTTTGGAAAATATAAAATAAGTCTGCCGGGCACGGCACATCACGACACAACATATTTATTTTTCTGGCACAACCCATCCCAGTGTGCCTTTTAGCACGGCACAACACGGCACGTCATAATCTCCGGCACAGCACGGCACATAACACGCTAAGCACGTGATTTCGTGGGCTGTGCTGTGCTGGACTGACACGTTTAACACCTCTAAACTTGGGCATAGGACTTATGTAATGGACTATTATAAGACTTAGCCTTTGGTTCTGATGTATTATATCATTATGGTCTGATTTAGCCTTTGGTTCCTTCTACAAAGTTGTAGATATTATAAGACTTATGTAATGGACTATAGAACCAACCTAATTGAATTAGTAAACCTTAGATATGCTAAAGATAGATAATAAAAAGGTGTAGAACCATAAATGGGCTTAGAACCATTAGATAGAATTGTATGATTCTTGTGTGAGCCATTGTGGCTAGATTCTTAGAGTTCTCGTGTGATTAACAATTAGTTATTAACAAAGATCGATTCAAAGGATGAACCAGTGGATCGTGGATCTCGAGGTAGGCGTGGCTTGTCATCAAAAGAGGTGGGAATTTACATTTAACTCTTTTGCAACTATTGTTGTTTCTTTTACAAAAGTCTATGTTTAACAACCTCATGCATTGTCTGATTGTGCATTATATTCCATGTATTATTTTATTTTAAATTCCGAAAGTAATGTTAGTTCTTTTAATCTTTCCATTGCTTGGAAAGTATCTGTCTTGGTGAATGCTTTGGGAAATAAGAATTTCCAAATGTGGTATATAGGATATGCTCCTTCATTCATATCTAATATAGGTGTGGAAGGAATTGGTCGACATCAATATTATCTATTAGGTGTGAAAGGAATTGGTAGACATCAATATTATATATCTATTAGGTGTGAAAGGAATTGGTCGACATCAATATTATCTATTAGGTGTACGTGGAAGGAATTGGTTGACATCAATATTATAAAAATTGTTTGAAGAAGGACTTAGTCCTATATACATGATTGTTTATTCCTGTGACTTGGTTGTCTTTTAATGTTTGTTCTAAACATGTTTTGTTTTCCAAATCATTCCAATGATTACTTGAAAGTTAAATGTTATTTCTACTGGGCACTTAGGGATGATGTGCTCACTCAATTCCCACTTTCAGTTTCAGGGATGGATCAGAATTGCGCAGCGAAAGCTTCGAGGAGTTGAGTCTGTTAGTTGGTTATACTTCGGCTATGTTTACTATGTTGTATATTATATTTGTAAACCAAATGAATATTGTATATGTATCATTTGAGAGGAGTTCTTGTATATATATTTCAGAGCGGGGCTAGTTTTGGGTTAAGTTTTGTAGCAAATTTCTTAATTAAATGTTTAAGTATATGATTTAGCTCCTAGTGCCTCTTTATTTAGTTAATCTTTTGGATTAGTCAGCTGCTAGTTTTGGGGGCGCCACAATTAGCTTCACATGCGTAACGTTTTCCTGCAGTATGTTCTAAGCAAGGATAAAACAGAAAGATAGTGACAGGCTCGGTGAGCGGACGTAAATCTCAGCCTTATTATCATGAGATGAAACCCAAAAAATATACCATTGCTTTAAAAATAAAATAAAATAAATAATATAACATTGGGGAAATACCCACTTCGCAACATGATAGAAAAAAAAAACAAGGCGAGTCGTCCTCTTAGATTGTATCTTGCCTTTCATTTCAAATATGTCTTAACTTGTTCGGACTAAAAGGCTTAGTTTTAGTTTTTGGATAAGGCATCCTGGCCTTTCAAAAACACCTTATTAACACTACACCAAATTTCCGGATTTGTAACAGGTATTCGTAACGGCTTTGTAACAGTTACAAAATTCCCGTTACAAATGGCCGTTACAAAATATTCGTAACAGGCACTGGCCGTTACTAATGTTTTAGAAATTCGTAACAGAGCTAAGCCGTTATGAATTTTTTTATAGGCATGCGAGTCACACGCTTGGTCACACTTGGGTCGTAACACCTTGAGTATGTGCGTGTGCCATTCACATGCGTAGCATTATGTTTCCACCCACGATCAGTTATACTAGGGGATATTTCCCCCCATGTGTGTGCCATTCACATGCGTGAAATCATTGGATATCCTGGTAGACAGATCGGGTTCACTTTCATTTTTCATTTTTCTCTCTTCTGCTCCTGTCTCTTTTCTAAACTCTCAGGAGGCGATGAAACCCTAGTTTCATCTAATACTAATAGAATTTATATTATCCTCTTGCCTTATTTACCTTTAGGAGATTATCTCCATTTATTTGGGTTGTAAACACAAAAGATATTATATGGTTTTATATATATTCTAGCCAAGGGGAACATTGCTCCTCAAGGAAATTATCATCAAATCCAAGATGGTATCAGCCCCTCTACGATCCTATTTTCTCTAAACCATTAAAATCAATGGCGATGGAACCACTGAAGCTCACAGACATTGCCGAGGCATATAGTTCTATGCATCTACAAAGAACCCGATGATGCTTTCTACATGGATACCGGTGCTACCTCACATCTCACTTCGATTCGGGTACTTTACATAACGTTACCAATTCTCGTACTGTACGGTCTATCTTAGTTGGCAATGGCAATAGCATTCCAGTTACTGCTAGTGGTACCAAGCTCATAAACCTCCCTTCTCGCACCCTTCAACTCAAAAATACTCTTGTTGTTCCCGATATTATCAAAAACTTAGTCTCTGTTCGTAAGTTCACCACTGATAATCGTGTGTCTGTTGAGTTTGATCCATCTGGTTTTTCGTGAAGATCCGAGTTCGAGGAGGATTATCCTTCGGTGCAATAGTTCCGGGAGCTCTACCCTATCACCAACTCGCTAGTGCCACCTACAAAATCTTCCCACCTTCTCCCATTTCCCTTTTGCTTTTTCGCGGATATTTGGCATAGCCGCCTTGGTCACCCCGGCAAGATAATTTTAGATGTCTTACGCAAAAATAATTCTATTCATTGTAATAAGAATAATTCTTCTCAACTTTGTCATTCATGTCAAGTTAGTAAACATGTTCGATTGCCATTTTATGAATCTAATTCCATTACTTTTGCACCCTTTGATATCATACATAGCGATTTATGGACCATTCCATTACATATTGATACCTGGTTTTCGATATTATCTTATATTGCTTGATGATTTTACCAACTATCTATGGGTCTACCCTTTGAAATTGAAGTCCCAAGTTTATAGCAAATTTTGGAATTTCGTTCTTTCGTTCAAACTCAATTTGAACGAAAAATAAAATGTTTTCAATGTGACATGGGTCGTGAATTTGACAACTCTTCCTTTCATACTTTTTCTCGTGATAATGGTCTTGTTTTTCGTTTCTCTTGCCCCCAAACTTCTTCCCAAAATGGCAAGTCCGAACGCATGATACGTCGTATCAATGATATCACCCGTACCCTTATGTCTCACGCTTCCGTTCCTCCAAAATATTGGGTCTACTCTCTCTATATGGCTGTCTATTTACATAATATTCTTCCCACCAAAGTCCTCAATTTTCACTCACCCGTGTCTATTCTTTATCAACGACAACCAACGTATGAACATCTACGTACTTTTGGTTGCCTTTGCTATCCAAATCTCTCGTCCACAACTCCTCACAAACTCTCCCCTCGTTCCACTAGGTGTGTCTTTCTTGGTTTTCCTCCCAACCACCGTGGATACCGCTGCCTTGATCTTGCCACAAACAAGATCATTATCTCTCGTCATGTAACTTTCGATGAAAATGTCTTTCCCTTCACAAATCTCACTACAAATACATCTTCTACTATCGAGTCTCCCCCAAATATCCTCCATTCTTCATATAACCTCTCTTACCCATCTATACATCATGATCAACCTCATCGACACTCGGGCTTCCACTATCTCACCCACTACTTCAGGACCCTATACCCCTCCCCACCGTCGGTCCAACTTCCCATCTGCTGCGTCCTGCTCCACTTCCAACCTCCAAGCTGCGTCGATTCCACCAGCTCCTATGTCCGAACACCAACCTTCCCCTAATAGACCCCTATACCTACGTCGGTCCAATATCTTCTCTAAGTCGGTTTCTACGGGTCCTCTCTCGCACTAATTCCACAAGCTGCAGACTCCACCATCTCCTCTGCCCCTCTTGCTACAAATCCTAACTCCACTATCGTCCCTACTACTATCCTTCCCACTACAGTCTCTCCATCCTCGTCACCTACTACTGTCCTTCCCACTACAACTTCTCCCCCACTACAGCTCCTTCTCGTCCTGTTACTCGAGCCTCCCGTGGTATTTACCGACCGATCCACCTAGCTCAATCTCCATGTTCAAACTTTACGGCATATCTCTCCAATTCCCCGTTCTCACTTGTATGCTCTTAGGGACATAAACTGGAATGCTGCCATGAAAGACGAGTACAATGCTATGTTGAAAACTAATACTTGGGAACTTGTACCATGACCTCGTGATGCTCATGTTATTCGTTCTATGTGGCTGTTTCGTCATAAATATAATGCTGATGGATCCCTACAGCGTTACAAGGCTCGTCTTGTTGCCAATGGCAAATCTCAACAAGTTGGAGTTGGATTGTTTTGAAACATTTAGTCCGGTTGTTAAACCCTGCTACTATTCGTATCTTTATTCTCACTATTGCTACATCACGATCTTGGCCCATACATCAACTAGATGTCAAGAATGCTTTTCTTCATGGTGATCTAACCGAGACAGTCTATATGCATCGGCCTCCGGGATTTGTTGACCACTGCTCACCCCGATTACGTATGTAGATTACGTAGATCTCTCTATGGCCTCAAGCGAGGCTCCCGGGCGTGGTTTCGAGAGATTTGCCAAGTTTATCACGAGTTGCGGTTTCCGTGGTAGTGTATGTGATCCCTCACTTTTTGTTTATCAATCAGGATCCGAAACGGCATACTTACTTTTATATGTTGATGACATCATTTTGACTGCCTCCACTGATGCTCTCCTATGTCGCTTCATTGATTTGATGAAGAGAGAGTTTGCCATGTCTGACCTTGGTCCACTACATCATTTTCTGGGCATCACTGTTACTCGTTCATCTTCAGGATTATTTTTGTCTCAGTCATTATATGCACAGGACATCATCGCGCGTGCCTCCATGACAAAATGTAATCCAGTGACTACTCCGGTCGACCTGATTCCAAGCTCGGTGCTACTTACGCCCGGCAATTTCGGATCCCACTCTATACGAAGCCTAGCGGGTGCTCTTGATGACCTCACTTTTACTCGGCCGAGATATTGCATACGCGATTCGGCGGTATGTCTATTTATGCATGATCCCCGTGAGCCTCACATGCATGCCCTCAAGCGAATCCTTCGCTATCTTCTGCACCATCAACCACGGACCGTTTCTCTCGATCTCCTCTATCTCTCGGCTTAACAAGATACTCGATCTTGATCTGGCGAGTTGTCCTGATTCTCGACGATCGACATCCGGTTTTGTGTCTTTCTTGGTGACAATCTCATCTCCTGGTCCTCCAAGCGTCAAGCCACAGTCTCTCGATCCAGTGCTAAAGCTGAATACCGGGGAGTAGCAAATGCGGTTGCGGAAACAACATGGCTTCACAATCTTCTTCTAGAGCTCCGACTACCTCTACGACGTGCTACTATTGTTTACTGTGACAATGTAAGTGCGATATATATGTCTGGAGATCCTGTTCAACATCAACGCACCAAACATGTGGAGATTGATATACATTTTGTTCGTGAACGAGTTCGTATTGGTGCCATTCAAGTCTTACATGTTCCCTCTGAGAACCAATATGCTGACATCTTTACCAAGGGGCTTCCTCGACAGCTATTTGTTCGTTTTCGTTCTAGTCTTAGCATTTGTTCCTCTCCCGCTCAGACTAAGGGGGTGTAATAGAATTTATATTATCCTCTTGCCTTATTTACCTTTAGGAGATTATCTCCATTTATTTGGGTTGTAAACACAAAAGATATTATATGGTTTTATATATATTCTAGCCAAGGGGAACATTGCTCCTCAAGGAAATTATCATCAAATCCAAGAAATACCATTTTTTTTTTCGATTTCATTTTAGGGTTCGTCGGAGTTGGAGTTTTGAAGAACTGATCTTGAATCTCAGCTTAGAAGGTATATGTTTCCACTTCTTCTCTGTTAGATTTTCTCTTCCGCTCTCTTCTCTTTTTTATTCTTCCATGTAGATTCACATAGTTCATGATTTCGATTTCATTATCTGTTAATCGAGTTTAGGGTTTTGATTTCATCATCTGTATTTTATCTATGTAAGTGTTTTGTCATCTGTTTTAGGGTTTGAGTTTTTTCGATTTTAGGGTTTCAGTTTGTTAATCAGATTTAAGGGTTTGTTGTTTAGCTTGAGGGAATATCACTTGTAAATAGGATTTGTTTACAGATTCCTGGGTGAATGTCTTCTCGCTAGGTGTTACTCCTTCTTCCCATTATCAATTTCCAATGCTTAATTATTGATTTAATTTGGGTTTTATGTTCTTCAGGAAGAAGCATCTGGGGTTGGGAGGTTGAGACATATAAGACTAAGGGGGAATGGGTTTTCTGTAAATTTTGTAAATTTTTTTTTGTCTGTCTCAAATTCATTGTTTTGTAGTTTATTTGTAGTTCTTGAAGAATGGGTTTTATCCTGGATTGATTTAAGTTGGATTTTAGGTCATTTTACGCAATGACTGACAAAGCTAAGGTGGAATGGGTTCATATTTACCCGCTTCCTTTATTGCAAATGTGTTCATCTCTTGACAGGCATAAGACACAACTTATGTAAATATATAATCCCTTAGTTAAACTAGACGTGTTGCTGCATAACATAACATCTTAAAAAAACAGATAATCAGAAATATATATCTCAATTGGTTTGAAAATTTTTTTACTATGCGAGAGGCCTCTAATCCTATATCTTTTTGATTGTGGAATGCAGGGAAGAATGATACTGGGAATTTAGTCTTTCGGTTTGTGTTGTTGCAGATGGAATATCAAAAGTTGTTAATTTTGTGCCGCCAAAATAGAGAATTTTGATATTAGTCGTTGTTTGCTTGAGTAGGCTGGGCTTGCGAAACTTATCAGACTTGCCAGGGAGACAAATATTCAGGTAAAAGATGTTTGTATAGGTTTCCAAAAATTTTTGGCACTTCTTTTGCACCAACTTAACCTTTTTACATATAGATCAAACTCAACTTATCAGATTTGTCAGGGAGACCAATATTCTATTAGCAGTTATGTACTTGGCGAGTAGTTTATAGCATTTTGTACATCATCGACTATTTTTCCAATCTAGCTTGATGCACTTTAATTTGCATCACTTTCTTTGGACTGTTAGTATGTTGTGAATGTGTTCGCAATGAGGGATTACTCAAATTCTAGAATGAAAATTTTCCAAACTTCTTTTAATAACTTCTTACCAATGGAGATATTTTTTTTTATTGTATGCGACGCACTTTTAGCACCTCGTTCATGGTGATTTGGTGGTGGTACCGATTTAACACTTTCCTATGTTTTTGAGAAGGATCATATGGTAAGACTCAAGACATAACTATGGTTGGTCTGGATTTGGTTCTGAGGTCTACTTAACTTGATGTCAGCTGCATCCATTCCTTTTCATCCAATGATGCTGTGTATTCTATGCATAACTTAGTTGTATTTCAGTTCCTCCTGTTATTGGCCGAGCTATGAAAGAAACGTCTAATAAACAGCGATGGAGCTAAACTTCTCTGGATATTTCCTCCAATTCCTAGTTTCTTTTTGCATTTGAAATTGCAGTGAACATTTAATGGGTGGTTTGATATTTGGTCCTTAAATGTTTAAGGTTTCACATGATAACTATTGTGTAAAACCACGGGGCTCAGTAAAATGTTCGTAAAGAGCAAGATGTATGTGTAGGTCAAAGGTTTTCTGGATGATTATACTTGAAACTGCAATTGGTGCATTTTTATCTCTTTCATGTAATATAAAAGCATTCTAACCAAAGTGCATCTTTTTTCTTGTTTTTCTGTAGGTCCAAAAATATACTTGTGACAAATTTGATCCAAGCATCTACCCCAAATTCAAGAAATGATGTGATGATTACTTTGTTATTAAGGTATGCTCTGAACACAGATATTTTAGTAAAACACGTCACCCAGAGCTAATGCTATTGGTCATATAATTTAGTAAGAAACTTTTAAATCCATTTTCATCTTTTGAGCCATGATACTACCAGCTTGAGGTTAATAGTCCTTCTCTGACTATTGCTTCTTCTTGCAGCACCGAAATGAAAGGCGTGGGCTTGGAGGAATATTTTTTGATGATCTTATGACTATAACTAATAGATGCATATGCCCGTGTTTGTCGTTGCATAGGGGGTTGCAATGATGCGGAAAATGCAAATAGTGATAGTGATCGGGAAGTTGTTGCAGATTCGATTCATCAAACTTGCGTTGTCTTGTAAGTAATACTTTTTCCCCGTCTATGGGCTTGTCTTGTTGTTAAGAGATGAATAAGCCTACTTTATTTCCAGTGGCAGTGCCCCATTTTCCTCAAAAACTACACCTTGGAGCATATGATCATTGACCAGTATTTCAATCGCATCACAGCCATGGTACTGCTTACTCTTCATCTCCTGTTTTTCCTTTGCAGAATTTATCAAGTCCACTTGTGTGTCTTTAGTTTAACATAATATATTTCATGGTTTGTCGGATGGGTCGTTGTGGAGAAGATGATGTGAGAGATAGACGTCAAGCCGGATGGTTCTTGGCGTGCGAAGAATGACAAAGAACATTTGGATCTTACACAGTGGCACTTCCCTAATGGTTCTTTTTGCATTGAGACGGAAAAACATTAAACCTGACTTGGAGAACTCAAAGCATTTGAGGCGAACAAAGATAAACCTATCCGCTCTCATGGTATGCTTAGCTATAAAATATTCATGATGTTTGTAATACACATAAATTGTATTCCCTTAGGACATATGAATGAAATGAACTTATGAAGTTTCTATGTATTCCCTTAAAAAAAAATTGTTACTTAGGAAAATTTCAGTTATTTTTTATATGAAATGATTGAATTTGATATGAATTTGATATGAATTGATTGAAAAAATTGCTGTTGAATGGATTGAAAGGCATATGCAGGATATTGGAATCCCGTATTCCGTGAAAAATTCTGTAGGTCGGTCTTGACCTGGTCAAAATTGGTCAATATCGACCGATCCAGTCTAGGTTGATAGCGATAATTTTTTGTTGTTACAAAAAAATTAAAGTAACGACTCTAAGTCATTACAATCTTCCACGTAGTAACGGCTGCAAGCTGTTACAATCTGCCACGTAGTAACGGCTCGACAACGTTACGATAACGTTGTTACAAAAATAATTCGTAACGGCCCGGAGCTGTTACCACGTGGCAAATTCGTAACAGCTGTGAGCCGTTACGAGGGCCGTTACAACCAAAATTCGTAACGGCCACAAAGCCGTTACAAAAAAAATGTAACACCCACTTTTGCAACAGGCAAGAGCCGTTACAACCCGTTTAGTAACGGCCAGGTTCTGTTTCTAATCCCAGAATTTGGTGTAGTGTAATTTTCCGAGGAATTTTTGTCAAATCTAAATTGTTGATTAAATAGTATGGTATGGTATCCTCTCCTTGACATCCCATGGGATCATAAATTAGTCGGGGTACTTTTGTGCGCATCCACGGATGGACGCCACGACACGTATCCTCTCCTTGTTTTCCTGTCCCATATCTAGACTATTCTTTTTGCCTTTGATTTTATCACGTGTTTAGCATTTTTCCGTCTAAACCAACATCCCTGCTAATCAAGAGAAGGAGAGCCCCATTCACTATGAAAGGCCATTTCTTTTTAGGCAATATTTCTCTCGATTCGGGTTAATCATTAGAATTAGTAATTTCGCACCTATCAAAGAAAATTGGAAAAGTTCATAGCCAAGATGGTATTTTCCATATGTTTACTTTTTTTTATGACAGGCTAGGTATCCTCAATCCTTGATAGGTGCGAAATTATGGAAATCATTGATCAACTAATTCATAAAAAAACCTCAATCGTTGATCAACACTATGAATTAGTTGATCAATGATTTCCACAATCCTGATCGAACCACATCTCATAAAATATTATACGAGAAAAATAATGAATTTTAGTGGGTGAGTACGGAACTACTATAAAATGAAATAAAAGCAAGCAGAATAATTAGAGAAAAACAACTATTGGAATGTAAAAGTACAAATTTGTGCACCCGCTGTAACCGGGATGCACATGCCCCTTCCTGATTGGTGGGATTAATTATGCAGAACTGGATAGTGGATTTTTTTTTTTTTTTTTTTTTTTGATAAAAAAGATATAATATATTAATTAAGCAATATAGTACAGAAGTTCTACAATTTCATTTTTCCAAAAGACATTAGAAAGGATATTTTCTTTTTGAACTTGTTGTTGCATATGCTTCGAAATATGTTGTAGTCTTCTTATTCTTGCTTCCTTTGCTACTGTATCTGCTGATCCATTGTAGTCTCTGTTAATAAATTCAATCCTGGCTTGTGGTAGTTTTTCTAGGATGGATATATTTTCTTTTAAAGTATTTTCTGCCACCCAGTCGGCTGCTTCTTTTTTGTTGAGACAATCTGTTAAAATTTTACAATCTGTAGCGATAACTACAGAAGAAAGATTATTGTCTTCTAACCAATTTAAAGCCTTCAAAACTGATTTTGCTTCTGCATGTAACGCCGAGGAAGCCCAAATGAGCCTGCAGATATATGCAAAAAAGCTTCTTATTCTACCGAGAAAAGAAAGAAAGCATAGCCCATGGATAGGTTCTCCTTGTTAAATGAAGCATCAGTAAAGATTATCCAATCTGAGTTAAAATTGTTCCACCTAGAGGAGATAATTTTCCTATTCTGACTGTCCATCTGTAAGCTCATTTTAATGATTGGTTGGGCTTGTATAAAATTCTTAATTTGTTGAATTAGAATGTAAGGATCTGGTTTCATTTTCCTGAAAATTACCTCACATCTATATTTCCAAAGAAACCAAGTATTTGTTGCAATCTGGTCACAAAAACTTGAGTATTTAATATCGGTGATCCAATTTTCAACCCAAGTATCAATAGAGTCTGTATTGATTTGAGAATTGACTATATTCAGGCCGCAACCAAACCATATTGCTCTAGCAAAGGGGCATTTCCTGAAAAGATGGTCTTCTATTTCTGCCTCCTGATTTTTGCACATAGGACACTCTGAGGAAATGTCTGGATTGTGAACTGCTAGTCTGTTATTTGTTGGGAGAGCCTTTTGGATCAGTTTCCATATAAATAGTCGAATCTGTGGGATTGCCTTTAATTTCCACAGATTTTTTCAAGGAAATTTGATGTCTTCTTCATCGGTATTGTTCTGGCTGATAAGATAGTTGTATATATTTTTACCAAAAAAACTCCTGAGCTATGGTGTTCCCATCTGATTTTGTCGTTATTTTCCTTATTCGGGGTAATTGATAATATTTTTTCTTTAATCTCTGGTAAAAAATATTCATCTAATTTACCAATGTCCCAGCCACCTTCAGGATTCAGTAATTCATGGACCTTTTGAGGGACCGAATCCACCCTATCACTTGGTTGGGTTAACGGGTGTGTATTGGGAATCCATTTGTCTTCCCAAATTCTGGTATTTTCCCCGTTTTTAACTTGCCAAATGTAGTTTCCTTGAATTATATTGAGACCCTTCTGAATGCTTGTCCAGATCCACGAGAGTTTGTAATTTCTTGTCGGTTGAAATGGAGACGAGCCATGCAAATACTTCGCTTCAAGTAATTTAACCCATAGTTGATCCGTTTTTGTCATCACTCTACTTGCTAGCTTCGTTAAAAGAGCAATATTGAAGTTATGAGGATTCTTTATTCCTATCCCACCTTGTGATTTTGGTTTGCACATGCCTTTCCACGCTTTTATATATCTCCCTTTTGCTTTTGACTTATCTTTATTCCACCAGAAATCTCTCTGAATTTTGTCAAGTTTGTCTAGAGTATCCTTTGGAAGGGCAAGCATCTGCATCTGATATGTTGGGTAGGACTGGAGAATTGATTGAATTAAAACAGTCCTTCCCGCTTGCTAAAGCAACTTTGATTTCCACCCTTGTAGCGTATTATAGTATCGTTTTAGAAGAGGTTCAAAATTCTCTTTTCTATTTTTGTCGAAGAAGAGAGGTGTGCCAAGATACTTATCATGTTTTGTCAACAGGGGGACTTTAAGGATTTTTCTATTATTTTAGCATGTTTTGGGTGGATTTTTGGGCTAAAATAAATTCCGGATTTCTGTAGATTCACCATTTGACCCGTAATTTCCCCAAATTGAGCTAAAATGTCTAATAGATTTTTGGCTTCCCCTAAATCCGCTTTGGTGAAGAGAAAGCAGTCATCAGCGAAGAAAAGGTGGGAAATAGTAGGGGCATGATTGTTTATTTTAATTCCGGAAATTCTTTTTTCAGTTGTCGCTTTTTCAAGAAGCCTAGAGAGGACTTCCATGCATATTAGAAACAGATATGGTGATAAAGGGTCCCCTTGCCTAAGGCCCCTAGAGGTTGAAAAAATTGGGCCCGGAGAACCGTTAAGCAGAACGGAGTAGGTTGTTGTGGATATGCATTGGGAGATTAGGTTAATCCAACAATCACTAAAACCGAACGAAGATAGAGCCTTTTTAATAAATTGCCACTCCACTCTATCAAAAGCTTTTGATAGATCAATCTTGAGGGCTAGATATCCTTTTTTCTTCTTAGACTTTTTCATTGAGTGTATCAGCTCGTGAGCTATGATAATATTGTCCGTTATTTGTCTTCCTGGAAGAAAGGCAGATTGATTTGGAGAAATTAACCTATTTAGGATGGGTTTTAATCTATTCGCTAGTATTTTTGAAATGAGCTTATAGATTGTGTTACTGAGGCTGATCGGACGAAAATCCGCCGGGGTTTGAGGGGTGGAGATTTTGGGAATGAGAGTAATGAAAGAATAGTTAAATTCCTTTTCCATAAGCCCAGTCCGGAAAAATTCTTGTATAGAGTTAATTATGTCCGGGCCCATTATGTCCCAGTTTGCTTTAGAAAATCCCGGTTGGAATCCATCTGGGCCTGGAGCGCCCCAAGGGTTCATATTGGATAGGGTTGACCATATCTCTTCTTTTGTAGGAATTTGTATGAGAGAAGAATTTTCCGACTCCGACACGCAAGGATGAATAATTCCTTCCAGATCTACTAATTATTTATGGGAAAAATATCGTTTGGTCCTTTTTTAGGTGTGCCCATGTCTGTTTGGTCCTTTGGTCAAACGCCTTTACTGTTTGGTCCATAATTATTTAAAAATATTTAAATAGACAAAAATACCCTTCCGTGTTAATTTTTTTTTTTGTAAGAGAATTTTCGTGCAAACAAAACAGACTTCATACAAAAAATAAAAAAAAAATAAAAAAAAAACAGACTTCATTCCCAGGAATGAAGTCCATACAAAAAATTCAAAAAAACAGACTTCATTCCCAGGAATGAAGTCCATACAAAAAATCCCAAAAAACAGACTTCATTCCCAGGAATGAAGTCCATACAAAAAGCTAATAAAACAGACTTCATTCCCAGGAATGAAGTCCATATAAAACATATACAAACAAACTTCATTTCTGGAATGAAGTACATATAAAAACATGAAAAAAACAGACTTCATTCCTGGAATGAAGTCCATATAAAAAGCCTAAAAAACAGACTTCATTTCTGGAATGAAGTCCATATAAAACATGAAAAAAACAGACTTCATTCCTGGAATGAAGTCCATATAAAAAGCCTAAAAAACAGACTTCATTCCAGAAATGAAGTCTATATAAAACATATACAAACATACTTCATTTCTGGAATGAATTCCATATAAAAACATGAAAAAAAACAGACTTCATTCCTGGAATGAAGTCCATATAAAAAGCCTAAAAAACAGACTTCATTTCTGGAATGAAGTCCATATAAACATCAACATCTTCATCTTCATCTTCAACAACAACATCTTCTTAGACGTCTTCAACACCAGCAGCAACATAAATCGATTTCTAGATACTCAAAAACATCAAGATCTTATACATCAAGAAACAAGATCTTCGTCTTAATCTCAACACGATTCATTTCTTCTTCGCAGCAGCAGCGGTTCGAGATCTTCTTCATCAACAAAGGCTAGACAACTTACGTCGTCGTCATCAACAACCGCATAGCAATGACAAAACATGAGTTCAACGAGACAAAGCAGATGAATCTTTGACAAATTTGTGCAATCAAGAATATAAAAGCAAGCCCGTGAGATGAATCTTCGACAAAATGGATCTTCAACAACAGCAGATGAGTTCGTCTTCATCATCAACAACCGCAATAACAAACAACAAACATGAGTTAAGTCGTAAAAATCATCTTTATCATCAGCAACATGAGCAACAACAAACATATTTAACATTAACAGCAACAACGTATTCATCGTCAACAACTAATATCATCGTCTTCATCATTTGTTTGCTCGTGGAGACGCCATTGTTAGGGCAAGAAGAAAAAGAAGAAGAAAAAGGAAAGAAAGTAGATCTAAAAATATTGAGGTGAGAGAAAATAAATCTGAGAATAATATCTTTTCTCTTGATAATTGAGTATATATGCCCAGGGTGACGTCATGGATGATGTAATGGTCCCAAAAGGGTATTTCTGCCACCACAAGATGACATTTACATCATCCATGACGTCATCCCAGGACCAAACCATAATTTCTAGGACCAAACTATAATATATATTCCCAAATAGAACCAAACAGACACATGACTGGGTCAACAGGACTAGACCCTCTCTAATATATTATTCCTAGGACCTAATGGTATTTCCTACATTATTTATTTGGGAAGCACTAATTTTGGAAAAATGATTGATGAGGAGAGAGTTGATTTGGTCCCGATCTGAAATCCAGAGCCCAGATGGGTCTCTGAGGGAATGTATTGCATTTAATTTTTTCCTATTCGAAGCAGAGGCATGGAAATATTTTGTGTTTTGATCAAATTCCTTAAAGAATTTATCTCTAGAGAGTTGGTGGTAGTAATCATTTTTGATTTTATACCACTTTCCTAGTTCAGCTTGAAGATCTTTGAGAATATTTATCTTGAATGCGATGTTTCCGGAATTGTGAATGTTATCTATTTTTCTAGTAAGCGTTTTAATGTTTTTATGGATTTACCAAAAACATCATTGTTCCACTGTGCCAAATCAGAAGTGAGGGATTTCAAGCTTGAGGTAAATGTTTTGGGTGACATATTGGAAGAGTGAGAGTTCCAGGAGGCTTCAACTACTAATTTGAGAGTCGGGTGAGAAAGCCAAGACCTAATGCATCTAAAAGGTTTTTTTAATCTTTTGGTTTCCGGATTGGTATCTAAGAGGATAGGGGTGTGGTCAGACCCTACTCGAGTTAAATGACTTACCTTTGTATTTGGGAAAAATTGTATCCATTGATAGGATGTTAGAGCTCTATCTATCCTTTCGCATATGTTCGTGGCTCCGTTTTTATTGTTTGACCATGTGAAAAGGGCGCCTTCATATGTTCGCGGACAGTGGTTTTACATTTTCTACATTTATAATCGTATTAAATGTAACAATAAAATGCCTTGTTACATGCATGGGACCCACACCGACACCTCTGCTAATCCGGGAGGAGAGTCCGCCCATTATAAAGGCCGAGATGTTTTAGGCAGTTTTTCTCTCGGGTTCGGCGAATAATATTGAATTCGTAATTAGTAACCTATCAAAGGATGTTCTGGAATTTCTTTTATAAGATTTTTTCAGTAACGTGGTTTTAAAATGGTTGTGAAAGTCATCAACCCGTTCGAAGGATTGCCTATCATAATCATCAATCATATTTATTTTCTCAGTGTGTTGGTCATTTTGAATATAACATAAACATGAAGAATCAAAAGAATTTTATTTCAAATTTTTGAGTAAGCAACACTTAAATTTATGAAATACCAAATACATCAATCTTAGATTTGTAATTCTTCATCATCTTCATGTCTTTGATATATTCATTCTTCTCGGTGTTGCTTCTCTACTAGTACTACCATCCCAATGTCTTCTTATCAGCCACCAATCTTAATGACTCCACATTTCTTAATGTGAGGAATTTCTCTGTGACAAGTAGCCGCAACATAATGAACTTTATCCATGCTAATACGTTTTACAACCTCTCTAGTTGCAGACATACAAATGCAGTTTACATCAACCTCCCTTACCAATCGACAACATTCGATAGATGGTCGAATTCTTGGACCTTTCTTCAGTACATACTTTCCACAAAGATCTACTACAGCTTTAGTCTCATCCTCACAACCTGGTTGAGCATTCCCTGTTGATGAATTTTGAAGAACTCCAACTACAAGTGCTAAAAATAAACTCAAGCAGAATATGTTTTTCATGACTGCAATTCCAATGAAACTCTTGTTGTTGGATTGTTACATATTTATACAAGGGTCATGGGGTTAAAATTTGGAAAAATATCAAGTCTTAATTAATGATTTTCAAAATTTGAATTTCTTTCCTTGTACGTTATACATTGGTTTGTAACAGAACAGAATTTATTTCATCGATATATTCTAGGTTGACTGAAAAATCCCATGGCTTGCAGTCCTGCGGTCTTCCTGTGAGACTAAGCCACTTGTCCATAAAAAAGGTGTCATGGTTTTCGTGTGAGATTGAAACTACGCCATTTGTCCACCAAAAAAAATCTGGTGGTTTACGTGTGGGACTGCAAAACTACGTCATTTGTCCCGATAATATGCACCGGATTTCTCTCCGTAGGTGTAGAACAATAGCATTTCATTTAGTGTCCATTAATACAAGATTTTCTAGGATAGAAGCGGAATCAGTGTTGAGACAGATTTTGGATTGCGGGATAGATTTCAAGTGGGCAAAATTTGGGTCATGAGGCAATATTTGGCAACTATTCCGGTTTGATTGAATGTTCAGCTGGATTCTGGAAATGAACCATTAGAACAAATTATGAAGATTTTCCTAGGAGTCTAGGACTGAATTTACTTTTGCTTTCATGGTTTCAGATGTAGTCAACTATACAATTATATAACTTCCAAACACCAGACACAGAAAAGGGGGTCCAATTCAAGGTCAGTCATCAATGTAGTTCTCAAGTACTTGCAGATATATTACTGCAGTGAAATATACAATGAGTTATACATTGTAGAATCCTATTTATCAGACCCCAAGTCTTCAAAGTTTATAACATCCTACTTATCAGACCAGAGAATCTACTACTGGATCATTTTACTACGTACCAGGATACCCCCACAGTATTAAATTGCATAGATTGGGTTAACCTCAGAATCAGAAAATTCCGAGTGATAAAATGATTGAGATGCGCTTCTCCTCGAGCTTTTCTCCTTCTTCTTTATATTACGGCTCCGTTTAGATTTAATAACATAGTAAGTCATGGTGCCGAGAACGCCTACCATTATAACTCCGCCCACAACAGTAACCAGAATAGCCGCCCACTCATAATGACGTCCTACAACGATATACGAAGAGGCAATAAATGCAACCGAAGTGCAAACTGATGCTAGCCACATTAACTTATTGATCACCTCGACCTTTCTTTCTGATTTGGTTTCCCCTCTTACCAGCGTAATTTGAACAACCACAACGGCCAATGATGTGAAGAGAGCAATAGCATTGAAAATGAAGAAGATTTTGAATGAAATGCTATTCACCACTACTGCCATTCCCTTGTTATCGTCCCCACCTGGTACAGTGAATATTGCTGCGAAAGCTACGGTTGCAAAGAGAACAGCTACCACAGTGACGGAGTTGGTGGCGTTGTTGATCCTTCCCTATGCAGCTTTCTGAGTTCCTTGGCTATTCCATTGGCGTTCTTGTTGGTTTTTCTGGTTTGCTCAAGTTGTGTGTGGACATCTTTTTTAATC
This sequence comes from Papaver armeniacum, assembly GCA_023531295.1. Taxonomy (NCBI): domain Eukaryota; kingdom Viridiplantae; phylum Streptophyta; class Magnoliopsida; order Ranunculales; family Papaveraceae; genus Papaver; species Papaver armeniacum. Next base: position 22,790 of record JAJJWW010008985.1, on the reverse strand, counting down.
TGAGACACAGTTTTCCTAAGTTCATCTCTTGGCTGATTCAGTTCATTTGCCCTGATTGCACCACGGCTGGCCAAGCTCTCTCTTATTTCTGTAGATTCTTCAGAGAGATTGAGTCCTTCGGCTATGTCAAGTGCTGTCTTGTGGTCTCTAGTTAGGGCATTTACATTGATGTCAGGGAGGTACAAGAGCGCATTCACTATCTGCAAAAACGCCAGAAGCCCATACTCAACAAATTAGATACTTAACCTGTCAGGTATATTGTAAAATAAACAATATCAGATCAAAGGCTTGGATAGTCTGACACAACAGTGGTGACATACAATCTAGCAAAACAACAAGGAACACGACCTTTGTTACGTGCAAGAAGCAGAGACTTCCCCTACTCGATTTTCAAAGGATCAATTCATAATCAATTAGTACTTCCGTAGTGTTTTGAGATAAAGAAAATCAGAGTAACCAGATTTTCCAAGACTATGCTACATATTGTTCACCAGACTGAAATCCATCATAGCATCCCCAATAAAGACATGTTGATATAAACTGTGCCGAATATATTACTGCTTTTTAATTTCGGGCCTGAATTCCACAAGTATATGAGTTTGTAAATCATGCATTTCAGAGTTCGTTTCGTCTGATAGTAAATCATGTATTTCTAATACTTATAAGTCTACTCATTTGTTGTTTAGCTGGGAATGCAATATACATAATAAAGAAACAGCGGAGTCCAAGCATGCACAAGGTACATAAACACTGTCAAAAAGGATGCAGGGTCGCTATAGGGCCTCGTATGATCTAAACTCAATGACACTAATTAATAAAGCTGATCGACTAGGTACCTACATAATTGTGCGACTTCAGAGACAGCGACAGTTACAAGCCAATCAAGTAGCATGAGGGTAGAATAGCAAAGGCACAGAATAATACCTCTGCCCGCTTTTTCCTGGTAGCTACGTGCAATGCTGTGTTTCCAAACTTATCAGGGAGCATAACAATAGCTGCATCTGCATCGAGAAGCAACTTCACTGCTTCACAGCTATGCCCTTTCACAGCCATATGTAAAGCAGTTTGTCCTTTCTTATCAGTCCTGCGTGCCAGTTGTGGATCCTTATCCAACAACGCTTTTACGATTTCTACATGACCCTGTCGAGCAGTTAAATGCAATGCATTTTTCCCATTGGATCGTGGAACCTCTACCATGCTAGAATCTCTGGATAGCAATTCCAAAACAACAGCTGTATGCCCCTTTGAAGCTGCAGATATTAGAGGAGTCGCACCTGATGGACCAATTGTTTTGCCCAATCCTGGATCATGGTCCAATAGAACCTGAACAACAGCTGTACAAACAAAATTATTATTACATTCATCAATAAATCGCATCAGTTACGCATAAATGAATGTAATCTTTTACAGTATTTCGAAACAAATTCTCCACTGTTACAGTCTGATTGACACTCATTGCAATAAAAAGGTCGGCCGCCGGCCTGCCATGATATATTCGTACCAAAAGTTCCACTTAATCTTCAAAAACATAATCAAACTATCCACTACAATTGCTTGTTGCCAACACTAAAAGCTTTAGATGAGGAGTCTCAAAATGATACAACAATCATGTCAATCTTTAGCTACTACTAGGTTCATTCAAAACCAAAGAAACATCAAAGTGATTCTCACCTTGGTGTCCTTGACTAGCAGCAATATGCAAGGCATTGAAACCAGATCGATTCTTCCTCGAAATACTCTCTTTAGTAGTATACTTCAACAACTCTTTCACCACATCAAGATGCCCTTTATCCGCCGCCGTAAACAACGCCGTCTCCCCCAATTCATTAACCTCATTAACAACCGCAGACCTAATCTCAGCAACTTCAGCATCAAATTCAGCACCACTCAAAGTCCCAGTCATCTGAGCATCAATATCACCCAAAATCTGCTTCACAGCAACGAGATCTCCTCTTTGTGCAGCCAAATGAAGCTCAGTATCATTATGTCTACCTGTAACTTGTTTCACATACTTCTTTTTAAAAGATTGATCAAATCTTTTACCGGAATTTGATAGTACTAGTGCTGGTGTTGATGCTGTTGATGATGGTGAAGGTGTTGGTGATGTCGAAAGCGATGGCAGTATCCTAATTGATGATAATCTACTCAAATTTAATTCAGCTAATTTCTCTGTATTCTCCCCTAAAAAACCAAAATCAATCAAACAAGGACTCAATCAATATCGGAATTTCACAAAATTAAAACCAAATTTATATCTAAATTGAAACTCAAAATCAAAATATACCTTCGTTTTCGATTTCGATACCCATAGATGATGAAAGTAAGTGTAAATCAGCAGAAACTTTGCCCGATATGAGTGAATTTTGATGATATAAATGAATTTTAAGGGTTTCAAGGATAAGAATGTTGGTGTGAGTGAAGAATATTGGGATTTTTTGTGGAATTATCAGAAGATAAGGAGTGAAGAAGAAGGGAAACTTCATGGAAGGTGCAGCGAAGACTGAAAAAGTGAAGACTCAAAGAAAAAGGTTTTGGAGTTATGTGTTTTGTTTGTTAATTAGTAATTTATTATTATCTCTTCTGTAAGACGTCACCCACCATTTTCATTATCGATCATTTTTTTTCTCATTTCTTCCTCTTTAGTGTTTTTTTACTGTTGGAAGAGTACAAATTTTACTGTAGAAGGGGTGTTTGAATTGCAAAAGCAGAAGTAATTTTTTTAATTGCTGAAATAAAAATTAGTTAAACACAGTTTGGATACATAAATCCTAGATTAACTTCTAAATGATAAAAAACAAAGTTAATCCTTGTAAAGTAAAAATATACTGCTTGTGAAGCGATTTTTTTTACTCTGGTATCCAAATAGGTTATTTGATAATTTTTGCTTTCATATGTCATTAAATTGTTTTTAAAAATTTTCTACTACTAATTTTTGATTTTTTTGTTTTTAGAAGTCGATAGATTGTTTTTAATAATGATTTTGGATACACATTCGGAAATAATTTTTTAACTTCTAGAATTTAAAAAGTTAAAAATTAGTTATGGCATAACGATTTTAGAACCTTAGAAATTAGTCTTGGGGGAATCCTAAACGTTTACTCCCTTCGTTCCAATTTACTTGATATTTTAGGGTTTTTTTTTGTGTTCCAAAATAGATGAGGGTTTAAGAATTTCCCCAAATCCTCATTTGATTTACCCTTGCTTTGGAATCACAACATCTATTAATTCTCATTGGAATCGGGATAAATGATTATTCCAAGGATTTGGATGGAATATTTTGTTTATCCCAAGTAAATTACAACGGATTAGTAATTTACATTAAATTTAGAAACTAAAAACTAGGTGGTTTAAAATTTTAGGAAGCTATTAATATGGGTAGGTTTGGAAAAGATTTACTCTATCTGTTGTTTCTTAATCTGCGTGAAAAACTCTATAACGTCAAGTAAATCGGAACGGATGGAGTATTTTCTTTGAGGAGTGTGGAGTGTGGAATTGGAAGTGGATGGATGAGATTGAGTTTTGTGATTAGTTGTTGAAAGTAGCCGCCTAGGGGCACATGGGATGGATTAGTGACTGTGTCACGCGTGGGACAAGTAGGTGGAGCATATTTTAATGAACGGACAAAAACATTCCAAGTTAATTATGTTTTTCATTTGACTGCATCTTGACTCATAAAGTAAAGTAAGTACAGCGTTAGTTACTTCAGGTTTATATTATTGATGTATTGAATTCTCTCCCATTGTTCCATGACAGCAGCCACAACCAATTACTAGAGTCCTGTCAGGTCAGGGCCGTCCAGCTCCTGAGTTGTTGATGATGCGGCAATTTTTTTTTTTATTTTTTTTTTCGGAAAAGAGACTAGCCTCCATAGATATATTGATCAACCCGATTTAGGAAATCGGAAACCTTACATAAACTTTTCAAGATCATAGAGAAGTCATAAAATTTATAGTATCTCCACCAATTCTTGCATATCATATCCATCATTTGAGAACTAAAAACCGATGATGATCTTGAGCGGTTTGTATTTGCCTTGTTTCATTTCTTGAGTTATTCTTGAGCTTGTTGATGTTGGTGAAAACACTTAGACAGAATAAATATGGATTAAGTACATCATCGGACGAGTCAACACACAACAAACCATAAAAACAACCCCAATAATCATATGTAGAGAAATATCACCTGCTTGAGATAACATTGAATCAAGATGGATACTTCCATAAACTAATATTGAAAATAGACAAATTAGAAATTACGGAAATAGATAAAGCCAAAATCGGAGAGCTAGGGATCAAGAAGAAGATGGATTGTTCTACTTGGGCGGAGATCGGAGGTGATAAATATTTACTATAGTGTTATCTTCTCTTCTTTAGATGTGTAGAAGCATAACCTAATCTAACCAATAACCAACAAATCAAACCCTAAAAATAATAGCAAGCGAGCAGAAATCGAAAGGGATGAAAAGAGAAGCTAACAATTTTGATTTAGACCCAAACACGATTCAAAAATCACCCACTGATTTTGATTTAAACCCAAAATAGAAAAAGTAACAAACACGCTCCTTAAAGAGAACTTAGAATTAATGTCAAATAAAGAAAACCAAAGAAATCCTAAATAACAAAAATCAAATCTAAGTAAGTATATAGAGTCCATATACGAAGAAAACTAAACAAAGCAGATCATGCCACAAAGACTCTGATCTGAGAAAAATCAAATAAAAACTAAAAGCGGATAGAAGAGAGAAGGCTAAGTGGGTGATTAAAGATTTGTGGAGATGCCACTCCGTCGGCAGCGTGAGATCGGAGCCGAGTGGCACTCTTAGGTTCGAGGGTTGTCTATCTTTTGAGAATAAAGCAGTAACAATTTTCTAAGGGCTGGCAATATGGTTGTTGTTTTTCCTATGCCAGAAAGATACATCACAACTCGGGCTGTTTGACCGAAGGATCTTGGAGGGAAGTAAGAAGGAAATGGAATTACTTCAAGCAACAAATCTTTCAACTTACAATTTTTATCTTGAATTTTGCAATCAATCGCTTCAACTATAAATGGTAAAAAAGATCCACATTTTTCCCGATTTTTTAGCGGATTTGAATCAACTTAATTGCTAATGGGATTAATTATAAGGTTTTCCGGTATATTTTCAGGATAGGTTTCATCATTTTCTTCAAGTGTTTTCAAAAAAGCTCATCAAAGCTCATCATTTTCTTTTCTAAATCAAGATAAAAAGGAAAACAAAGTTTTAATTTTCCAAAAATTAATTGTTTAATTAATCCTAATTCGTTCAGTAATTATAATTAGGTTAATTAAGCACCATAATTAGTACTAATTCAATTGAGGATGTATTTGGCATGAAAGAAAATAATAGGATAGGGGTTATTACATTTACTACTTCATGACCCAGTGAAGCCCCCCAAAACCAAGTCATGTGCAGTCCCAATAATATATAGGATTATTCTGTTTACGAGGTATAACAATAACAATAGAAAGGGTGAGGCAAACATTTTTGAATAAATCAATTTCTTCTTTGATATGAATAGAAAATCAAATTTTGAACATCTTCTCCAAAAATATTACTCCACCCTGTAAGGTTGGAAATCTATACTCCTCTCTCAAGGCAGTTGGATAGTATTAATAAAATCCGTTCTCCAAGCCTCCCAACTTGTTACATGCAAGTTCTTGCTCTTCCAAAAGAAACCTTGAATTATTTGTGAAAAGATGAGGGTACCCAAATACACCACAATTGTTAGAGCATAGCTCGTTTGAACCCACCAAGCGTTGGTATGTCAAGTTTTGTTGTCATATTTTAGTGAATCAAAACTCATCCAAGAGTCGCTTGATTATGTACTAGAGACAACTTCGTATGTATAGGTTAGACTAGAAAGTCTAGGAATATGAGACAATATAAGTATTACTCGAAGACCTGAAGAATGTGAAGAAGTAATAAGCTACAACGACGACATCATCCTTCCTCTTGGTGTTAGTAATATTGACTCGAACTGTTTTATTCCTAACGTATTGATACATGTATATCTTCCTTTCCATGGGAACTAGTGATCCTCGGAGCACGAATGGAGGATAGAATTCAATATTAGGAGGGATTCCTTGTTTGGGATGAATTCCCTAGTTGCGCAAGGAGTATTGTTTTGACGGTATTCTTAGTTTGGGTAATATACCAGAAAGGGGTAGTCTACAAGAAATAGATTCCTAGGGAGGTTTGGGAACCAAACCAAGCTATAAATAGGGATGTTTAGCTCATAACTAAACACATCTAGTTAGTGTGTTCTTGATATAAATGCACCATATGGAGATACTAGGCCTCGAGAAGACCTACAGAAAGCTTGTGACAATACTTGTGCTAAGCTTAGCAAGCTGATTTAAGGTTAATTCTTTGTTTAGAGAAGATTGTGAGCATAACAAAGAGAGAATTGTAATCGTTTTCTTGTTCATAATCTAAGAAGATATTTTCTTCGAATTACTAGATATGTTCTACCCTTTTCTAAGTTTCTAAATCTATTGTATTGCAGATTACGCCATTTATAGTAATAGTTACTAAGGTACAAGATCAACATGTATCAAGTTGGCATCGCAGAGCAGAGTTAGTTTTTAGGGTAATTCCATGTGGTTTATGGTTTCACTAGATCTCTCACTAAAGCTTGGTGAGATACTCAGAAGTTGAAGACGTTAAGAGAAAACAGAGGGGATCGAAGGGTGACAAAGTGGATGGTGATCTGAGAGGCGAACCACAAACTAGAAAGAAAAGGTAGATAGCTCTGCTGCTGAGACAAATATGAAATCAATTCAAATTACCTTGGAAACTAAGTTGAATGTATTCATTTCTCATACAAATCACGAGACGAAGAAAAGATTACACCTTCACTCAAAGCTTCGGAAAAACATGATTCAGAAAGAAGATGATTTAGAAGAATAAGAATAAGAATGAAGAAGAAGAAGAAGAAGAAGAAGAAGAGAAGAAGAAGAAGAGGAGGAGGAGGATGAGGATGACAAAAAAAGAAAAACAGAGATTCAAAAAGTTCCAAACCTCATGGTAACAGATCGAAATTGATTTTACGTGTTGATATTCCACTTTACATGAGGAGTGTCGAGTGTAGAAAGAATTGGATGATTGGTTGAGCGTCCGAGAGGCATATTTCTCTTTCTTTAAATATGGCTCAAGGAAAAGATAGCTTTGGGCATTGAAGCTACAAGCATGCTCTACACTTTGGTCGAAGGCCTAGTAAAGACAAAACCTGGTAAATGAGTATTGTCGTAGGAAAAGATTCAAGGCGAGTTGTAAGAAAAGCAGTTTTATCAGTCGCTACCTTGAGGAGAGATGGTTCCAGTGGTACAACTTGAAGAGACTTACAACGCAAATCATGCATGAATATACTCGGAATTTCGGAATCAAGCTATGATTTTGGATTAGACTTGGGAGATTATGTTATCTATATCAAATATATTTCTTGGTTCCATGAGTATATACGGAAGGAGTTGAAGATGTTTTCGGTGGATATTATCTCAGAAGCAAGTATAAAAGCTAATGACATTGAAGCGGAGCTTAACAAATATGATTCAAAGGGAATACTAAAGGTGAAATGCGGGGTACCAACATGAGAAAGGAGGTGAAGAGGAGAAGAGGAAGTCTGGTGACAAGGAAGGTTTGTCTTGCACCATTGCAAGGCAAGCAGGGCCGCGTTGTCGACAAGTGTTAGGTTAAGAACCCTCATCTAAACCCGAGGGTTGTGGGAAGAGAAAGAAATGAAGGCACCACAAGTCGCTCGAACTCCAAAAGAAGTCCACAGATAAATGGGACCAATTCAAAGTTTTCTCTTGTGTGAGGCAAAGAGAAAGACCTTGAAAATATGATCTTAGGGAGAAACTCTTCCACGGTGGAAGATGCAGAGTCAAAACTTCACTAGTAGATCTTCATTGTCGGCCCGAGAAGTCGAAGAATTTGCTTTCCGCTGTCTTGGTCGGAAGTTCAGGTTTGAAGAATTTCAGACTATCAAAACCCTATCCTTTGGGGTGGCTTCAAAGGAAGGTGGTTCAGGTTGCCGGAGCGATTGCCGTTCAAGTTTTGCTTTTGATAATAATACATTGACGAGTTACATCGCGCGTGGATTCCCTTGGATGTTTGTCAAGTTGTGCTTAAGTAGTCCCTTACTTGTGGGATCGGATGCAATTTTACATAGGAGGGCGCATAAGTATACCTTTGCAAAGATGGGAGAAGCTTTTTATGTCCAGGTATTAACTATCCCTCTTGGGGAGCAAGCTTGATTCTGACCACTCGGGGTTAGCGAGTTGGTGAATGCTAGTACAAAATTCATTCTCATTATGATCCAGTTACTATTAGTGAGAAGACGATAGAGTTAGTTTGGAATGCATTACCAAGCAACAACAGAAGACCTAAAAAGGTTAAGTATGTTTGAACCACCACTAACTAGTTGATGATGGAGACTGACTTAAGATGATCTTGCCACTTGTGGAAGAATTGTGGTTTGATAGAGAAGAACCACTCGAGAGTATTGCATTACGGAGCGAAAGGTGACTAAGACAAGACAAGATAATAAGGACGCTTTCTAATTGGAAGTCAAAGTCAAGTTCCGCAGAGAGATGGTTAGCGGAGGTGGAAAGGACTCCTGGGTTCCCTAACCTAAATATAACTCACGAAGTTCAAGTTCTTGAGGGGGCGCATGATACATCGTGTATCTTCATTTCCACTGGGAACTAGTGATACCAGGGCAAATTGAGGGATGTAATTCAATGTTCTGGAAGGATTCATTGTTTAGGATAGATTCCTCTAGTTTGGGAAGGAGTATTTTTTTGAAGCGAGTGTTGCAGTTTAGCTAATATACCTAGAAAAGGAATGCGTCTACAAAAGAAATAAATTCCTAAAAGGGTTGGGAAACCAAACCAAGCCTATAAATAGGGATGTTGGCTCGTAACTAGACACATCTGAGTTGAGTGTGTTCTTGATAGACACTACCGCTGCAAAATACAAGGCAGAAAGCTGAAAACGACAATGCATCTAAACATGTTATCGATTGAAGTTAATCCCCTTTTGTTTATAGAAGATTGTAAGCGTAACAAATAGACAATTATGTCGTTTTCTTACTTTCGTAATCTAAGAAGATATTTTCTTGAATTACTACTTGTGTTACATTTTCTAGTTTCTAAGCCTATGGCTATTACAAATTCCGCTTTGTGTGGTACAAAGTACATAGATCCTTGCAATATCAACGTATCTTTCAAGTCGTGTTATATTGAAAAAATAGCTGCGATTTGTGAATGATTATTTTACTCTAGTAGTGAGACATGATCATATGATCTAGTATTAGGAATTAGACTATGAAGTATAACTCTTATCTTTTGAACTTCGTAGATATGACATCGACATATCGTATGAATGCTATTGTGATTGTGTGTATGGGTAAGGGTGAAGATTTCATCCTAGGAAACAATTTTTACATTTGTTTAAAGGAAGTACATTCATGAACTTGTTTTACGAATCGAATGGGAAATCGCTAGGCTTATTGGTATTGTTATTCATTGCATATCTTTGGCTTACCAATATGTGAGTTAGTAGAACCGATCATAACTTGTTGTGTATCTTGGTATAACTAATCACAATGCCTGACTTATGATTTGGTATGACTAGTTTTGATTAATTAGTATATGCAGATCCTAAGTAATCACCTTACGAGATGGTATGATCGATATTTGTAATTGGTGTGGCCAGATCCTGTAATTTGTTATTGATGGTATGATCGGTCACACCAATTACTAGGATCGATCACACCAATTAGAAGGATCGATCATACCATCACATGGTGATTTCTTACGATTGGTTAACAAAAACCAGTCATACCAAATCATAATTCAGACATTATGATTAGTTATAGCAAGATACATTACATAATTTAAGTCGGTTTTACCATCTCACACATATTGGTCATCCAAAGATTTTCAATGAATAGCCGTACCAATAAGCCTAATGATTCGCGCTTTCAATTCACGAAAAAAGTTCATGAATGTACTTCCTTTAAATATAAAACGTTGTTTCTAGGATGAAATCTTCACCACCAACATTCACATAATCATAACATCTATACAAGATTATGTCGATGTCATATCTCGAAGTTCAAAGATAAGTGTTATACTTTGTAGTCTAATTCCTTAATACTATGATCATACTATTATGATCATGTCATAATCACTAGAGTAATATGTACAATATATACGGCTTCACGGTTTTTTTCAATATGGCACGACTTGAAGATATGTTAGGAATGAACAGTTCAAGTCGGTATTACTAACCTCAAATGGAAGGATGATATTTGTCATTGTAGTTCATTACTTCTTCACATTCTTCGGTCTTGGAGTAATACTTGTATGTCTCAACATTCTAGATTTTATGTCTAACCTAAACGAAGTTAACTCAGTATTTAATCAAGCGACTCTAGATAAGTTTTGATACTAAAATATGACAGCCAAACTTGACATGCCAATGCTTGGTGAGTTCAATAGAATGCTCGACAATTTGGATTGTATTCAAACAAACTTCTGGTGGAATAAAGACGGGAAAAAAAGATAGGGAGGGTTTATTAAATCTTGGGAAAGCATTTCAAAGCCAATTTAACAAGGTGGCCTAGGCATTAAAAACCCTCACCAATTCAATATAGAGGTCCTCGCAAAACTTGCAAATATACTTATTAATGAACAAGATCAATTATGGTCCAACAGCTTAAAGTTAAATATTTTCCAACCATTAGAATCTTATAGAACTTCGAATATATCGTGGATTTGGATGAGTATCCAAAAAGGTTTAGAGCTGATTAAGGGTAATTTTGTATGACAAGTCAAAAACGGAACTTCTGTAAAAATATGGGAGGACCGATGGATACCTAATGCTGAAACAATCTCATAATCAACCATTTTACAAGAATGCCACCACAAATGTTTTAAGCGATGTTAAGTATGAAAGAAAATAAATAAGATCAGGAAAAACTGAACAAATATTTTCATCCATAGGTCAAAGAAAAAATTCAAGCAATAACTCCCAAGAGACAAGAACAAGACAAAATTAGATGGAAGCATCATCATTCTAGGGAATTTCTTGGCTAAGAATATCTCTGACTTTCTGCTAAAGCAAGATCAAGACAATTATAGCTTAACGGATTTTCCCTGGAAAGAAGTTTGGAAAATACATGTAATCCTAAGAATAAAATTATTTATTTGGAAATTATCAAAAAAATCCCTCCCAGCTTCATCCATACTTAGAGCCCATAATTCAACTATCGACCCTCATTGTCAGATGTGTAGTTCTCAAGATCAGGAAACTGAAGAATATCTCTTCAGATTTTGTCCTTTTGCTAGAGTTGTTTGGTTTGGGTTTTCTTTAGATTCATTAGAAAATATTAAATCGAGAAGTAATAGGGGCCGATTAATTCTTGGGGTTAAAGGTTGGTTGTTTGACCTAGATTTGGCACAGTTGGCGAAAAAAATTGCCATTATCCTATCGTTCATATGGAAACATTGTTGTTCGGTTGTATTCGAAAAAACCAACCCGGATCCGATATATCTAATTGAAAAGATCAATCAATAGATACTTGCAATCTACTCCCACTAAAATCATCCAAAAGGGAATTAATCTACGGAAAAAGACTTTAGTTAGATATAACTGGTCTGTCATCAACTCAGATTGGATAATCTTTATCGGTGCATCCTTTAAGAAAGAAGTCTCTTCTATGGGTTAAGCTTTTATTCTTTACTCAGTGGAACATGAGACGTTCATGTACATATCATCGGGGTCGGATTGGGCGTCTCCGACTTTTTATGCGGAAACAAAATCCTTGTTAAAAAGCGATTACATAGTTAAGAAGAACATTCGTCAAGCATTTCCATAAATCGCCCATTTTGCAAAGTTCTTACGGAAGACAACATCTATAAAGGAAAACACGGGGATTCCTTGGAGAACGAAAGCACTTTGCAAGAAACCAAGAATAATTACGAGATAATTATACCCCAAGCCTAGGTCATGTATATAAATATAAAACATAATTGAGAAGTGAACAACATTTCAAAGGCAAGGATAAAAAGTCACCTACAACGTATGTCTACTCTGATTGCAACAAAAATTCGAGGAATCTAGCATTTATACCAATATGTTTGATAAAAATGAAATTGTAAGCTTATTGTACTATATTTGCTTGTTAATATATTACTATCTTTCCATTAATAAATAAATAAATAATACAATAGTACGTCATCCATCGAGTCAATTCGCCTGTAGTGATCTTTATGCTTGATTACAAGCCCGTTAGATATGCAGAGATCTACCAAGCACTCGATACTTTATCCACTGTGCTTTCTGGTTCATGGAATTCTCACTATAGTAATTTCAAGCCGTTCAGAAACTCGAGCCATATCTTCAAACCTACCCATTAGGATTTCGAAGTTTATGGAAGCAAAACTCTAGCATTGAAATCTACATAATTCCCATTCGTAAGTTCCCTTCTTAATAACATAATTTTAAGAGTCTGTAAGAAAAAGTAGGCCAATGGTACAAAATTAGGATTATTACCGCTAAATATCTCGCGATAAATTTTCAAGGACCAAAACAAAAAATATTTACATGCTCCAGCCTCACTCGGAAAACAATAAATGCCACTCACTCCCTCTGCGAGCCCCCATGTCTTTGGATTTTACATAGAGACTAATTCTCTCTTAATCAATTACTTCTCTTGTATATGCATCTTCGAATTCCAAATGTACAACTTATATTTTTATGATAAAGAACAATTAATTGGGGATAAAAAGTAATTGAGGATATTTCTCTTATTTATCTGGCATGGTTTCAATCTGGGAAATCACAGAACCGGCATGGTTTTCCATGGCTGAACAATAAATGTCTGATTACACATATCCCCCAATTATCCTTCATAATAAAGCCCATCATTTCTAAAAAAAATCTTAATTAAGATTCCATCTAAAGAAAATATCTGGAATATATGTGAATCCGTAGGGATCTCCAGGTACTGACAGTTTCCAACCTCGTTTTCAAAGGTGACTGGAGTATTTTTGGACGTGATATCATCTCGAACATTCAAAATATTTTCAAATCAGGTTCCTTACCTGCCGATTTCAACACCGTTTTCTTGAGCCTAGTTCCAAAAATATCTTTGCGTCAAGCCCAATAGGATATTTAGACTATTAGCTTAAGTAATACAATTTACACTCATCTTAAGAATTCTTACAAATTTCCCTAGGGCTATCCTCAGAAGATAGATTTCTCCTAAAGAGTTTGCTTTCTTTCCGGTGGACAAATCACTAACAATATAATTAAAACTCACGAGATCCTTCACTCTATTAAAATTCTAAAGAAAAAAAAAAGGATTCTTGGCATTAAAATTAGATCTTTCTACAACTTTTGATTAGGTTGAATGACCTTTTATATGAAAACTCTTCTTTATTTCGGTTTCGATAAATTTTAGGTCCAACTCATCATGCATTCTATAAAAAAAATTCCATCCTCCCAAACGGTTCTCTAGGGCTTAGTTTCAAATTTTCTGGAGTGGTAAGTCATGGAGACCCCCTATCTCCTTTTTTGTTCCTTATCTGCATAAAAATCTTCTGGATATTCTTTCTTAATACTGAGAAATAACTAGAGAAATGGTAAATATTCAGGTATCCAAAATCTATTTCATTCCAAAATTCACCATAAACATGGTAAAATAATATCAAAAATTTAGAAATCCGGTTAATCAAAAATGTAAAAAAATATTGGTACGTCATGCGTTTATTCGACAAGAATCACAAGGAAATATTTGAACCCTTCATTCACAAATATTATTTAACTTTGCAAGGTTGGAAATCAAAACCTCTCTCCCAGACAAGATGAACAGTGATTATGCAATCTATCTTGCAAGTTTATTCCACTTACCAAAAACAATTCACTGTTATTCTTAAGTCTACTGTAATCAACTGAAACATATTTAAAGAGACTTTTGGTAGCACAAATATAAAACCCAAAGGAAAATATAAATCATGGTCAAGCATTTGCAAACCCAGATATCAAGGTGGGATGGTATTGGAATTACACACTAATTAGGAAGCATTTTTGAGAATAAGCCTTTTTGAGGGTAACTTTGTTTATAAGGCCTATACCCTACAATGTTAAGGTATGTCACAAAATCGCCAGATGCAAATTTATCAACATACATAATTAAAATTATCACTGTAATAATAAAAACAAAACCTAAAACTAAAACCAAAACCAAAAGCGATTTCTATCAAAGTATTGCTCCCTGTCCTTTCTCTTCTTTACAAATACAACATAAATAATACGACTCCACTTCGAACAATCAGCGACCGATTCAAAGAAAATTTCATCGATCGATTAATCGATCGGCTACTCACGATGGATTCTTGAAAGCAAACCCAAAGGCTTCAGGAGAAGGTCCCTCGAGTTGGGACATCTAGCCACCGATCCCGGCAGAAGTGATTCAGTTAAAAGAAGTTGAACAACCAAGTGAAGTCATAGTCTAGAATTATAATAGAGGCGGTTCTGCGACTGCACACTTAACATGGATAGGACCGATTCGCGGAATTGTTGCAACGAGCCCATTGCTTTTAATTTGATTTTGATTCGATTTCAAATGGATAGGAAATCAATGAAGCCGGAAGTTCCAAATGGCATGAGTTACTGGTGCATGGTTCGGTTAGGTCAGGAGTTTCAGAACCCTAGTTTGTTAGCAGAGACATCCGACAGAGAGACCACGAAGCACGATTCGGTTCTCTGGAAGTATCAAAACTAGTGTGCTTAGAACTTGAGAGTTGCAGTTAGATACGCAAAAGAAGCCCAAAAAATTTCTAGCCAGAGACTTAGATTTTTTTGAAACAAATTTTTAACATGCCAACAGAACTGCATCGACTTCTTTGCTAATATGAGTTTTATGTAGCCCACTTGTCATGTGGAGTTCGGTTTGTTACAACATAAAAAATCTAACCTTAGAAAATAGCAAGAACTTAATGGGAGGAAAAGAAATAATGCTTAGCAGGAACTCTTTAGAAAAAAGCTTGAAGCCAAACCGAGACTCTTCGGTGAGTTGCAAACATGTTGAAGTTCGGTTTGTTATAAGTGATGACAAATAGGAACTCTTCCAGTTAACGACATTTGCAGATATTATGAGTTCGGTTTGTTCATCAAAAAATATTTGATAGGCCCGAAGACTGCTACTGCGGGCGGTTCCCCCAGAATTGGAGGTTATGGCCCTATTACAGCTTGGTCTAATATCTTTTGTTTACTGTGAGTTAGTGGAGGCAGGCCATCCAAACAGGCAACATCTTTGGAAGAGATCTGAGGACTCCCACCCTCTAACTGAGGGCCAGAGTGCATTTGTGATCACAGGTCAGTGGAACCAAAGTGCTAGAAAGTATAGAGGGTGGGTGCGTTCTGGGATGTTAGCTAGATCCAAGATGGGTGTTAATAGAGATAAATGTTAGTCAAGCAGTAAATCCGACAAGTTAATAGAGGAGATTGTGGAGACGATGACGCATGAAGAGATGCGTAGAGCGATGGGCAATGAAGAACAACATCGAGAGGTGGAGAAGGTGACCGGGTGAAGAGGAGGAGAATAGAGGTGCCAATGATGAGCTGGGCCGAGTTTGCAGGGAGGGGGAAATGAGGTGACAAGATGGTAGGTGAGGCAGATGAGGTGAGCAAGATGAGGAAGATGGAGATAAGGGTGATGTGTTGGGTCGGGAGGAGGGAGTTGGATGAAGAGGAAGTTGAAGAGGAAGAGCTGCACAGTAGGAATGCAAGTCACGAAAAGGAAGCCTAGAAAGGCGCTAACAGGCCTATGCTGGAGATGTTCTGCCCACATTCCGGAGTGACCAATTTGTGTTTGTCTCCAAAGTCCAACTTATGGTACTCGAGGGAATGGAGGAGTTATTGATGGGCTACAAAACTCATGAGTGCCCGAGATCTTTGCAGCAGCAAGGTATGGTTCAATCTGCTAACCCTCGAAGATTTCTCGGTCATCTTCTTTTGTTTGAGCTGCCTATATTTGGCATATATTGTGCTACTTTTCTATATATTAGTATATAAAGATAGTTACATGTGCTTTTGTAGGATCATGCCACTAATGTTTGTTGCGTTTTGAAACATCAAAGACCAAGATATGGAGATATAGAAAATGGGTGTGATGAGGTCGCTCGGCGGTATTTGATTGTGTACTTATGGAGCGAGATCTGACATGCGCGCCCGAAAGGAATTAGATCTTTGTCCTTTGTTACTTGCATTTGTAGAAGAGCCGATCTTATCCAGAGACGGATACCTTTCATCTACCTTGCAGCAGAGATGGCGCTTGGTCTCGGGATGGTTGTTTTAGAATCACGGCCCTGCAATAATAGGAGCAAGTGTGTTCGAGGATGGCTCACGATCCTCCGAGTGAGGTTTGAACTTCTTGCAAGCTATGCAGAAAGGTGTCTAGGAGATGGAGCTGATAAAAGGCACAATGTGAGTTTTAGGCGGAGGCTAGCAAAGGACTTTGTGCAGAGGTGAGTGGGTATAATGAGTTCGAGGCGGGCCTGTGCGTACGAGAGAAAGTTGGAAAGATCAAGCTCCTGGACCTTGACTGAGGCTGAGTTTTCGGGGGCCAGAAGAGTTTGGTTGCTCGAGGGAAAGTTGGTGATGTGAGAGGAGAGATCAAGCGCCCATGTAATTTGCTTATACGTTATATCGACTAGAGGAACCATTTTCTTCTTCACTGACGATTCGAGGTCACGTGGTAAATGCTCATTACCTCCGACCTCTTGGACCCCTTGGATGAGGTGAGACTGTACTGCTGTTGGCCAGGGTGTTCACGTGGTGCTTTCATTCGTTCAGAGGAACTCGAGAAAAGCTTCGAGGCTTAAGAGAGTCTACATATTTCGGGCTTATCGCCACATGTTCGAGTACCAGTTATTAAATTATACGTTTGTGTAATTTCAATATATAAGTGAGATAGATATGTGTATTGTTACACTAATCATATTACGAGATATTATTTGTTGCCTCTTCACATAGGTTTGGGTGTCGACCACTTCCACTAGACTTCAATTGTCTCATGCTCACACTCCTTGGCCTTATGGGAAGGCCTACATTTACGGTAAATATGAGATTTTGAGATTCACGGGAGAAGAATAAGAAAAAAAAGGAATTATATGAGTTGAGGGAGGGGTAGATCGTTAACGGTGGAAGATGTGGATTTCCCATCCTTACACCCATTCCATGGATGAAGCCGGGGAGGATGTGGGGTTGCTGATTTTCTCACATGTGCGAAGGTAGTAGCAGATGGACCGTTGTATTCGTCACGGAGGTTGCTCCCCAGTGCTGTAATCCTCTAGAGTGTCAAGAACGAGTTTCTTGTGTCCAAGAGTGTCCACAGGTGGGAGGCTCAACCCCAGGAGTGAGAGAAGCGGGGAACTAAGAACCATGCCGGTGAAGTTCCCGCCCCCAGTACGATCCTGCTCCGCCAGGTGGACCACTTTGGAAGGCTTTTTGGGGATTATCTTGTTACCACAATTTGAAGGAGGTTACACAAGATTCTTTTAAGTGAGGCAAATGCATTTGTGAGGATATATGGAATGGAAGTATGAACATATTTCTCATCCTCGTGTAATAAGCACCTATCCAGCAAGCCCGTCTTGAAGACCAAAAGCGAAGCGGTGGAGAAGAGAGGCTAAGAAATTATATGAGCATACCCCTACGTCGTGGTATGAGGCCTTGATCTTGCTGGAATTAGTAGAGTGGAAATTTACTCTTCTTTTTGTATTTCAAATTGCTATGAAGTATTGAAAAATAATAGTTTACTTATGTTTTTGATGAGAATAGAGTGAAGGCCAGTGAAAATTGTTGAAAATGATAGCAAAATACGGAGTGGAAGCCGATGGATACTAGGGAACAAACAGGGCCCTGTGCAACCCAGAGTAACTAGTGTTTTTAGTCCCAGCCTTGTGGAGTACAAGCGGCCGGAGTTGATCCAGGCCGGACCACCGGCACCGTGAAGGGAGGTCTCCGAGCAAGGGAAGGGTTCAAGTCGGATGGTTGAACAACAAAGCAGTGGAGATGGCACTCCACAGTGACCGAAGGCCGACCTCACGGCTCCTAAAAGCATGAGACTAAGAAGGATTTAAGTAGTGAGTGGTAGTGGGCTAGAGTGATTGCAGCAATTATTACTTTGGTTTCTCATGTTTGGGAGACTTTTGGTCTGGTTAGTAGATTTGGTTTCCTTATATTTGGAATACTTTTTATGGCGGATTTGGTAGTTTGTTTCCCTTTTATGTTCGATACGCTTCCCCAGCATTTAGTGATGTGGATTATTAATTAAATTTCTTGGTGTGGTTTTAATTTTGTGTTCTAAAGGGATTAGTTTGGGTATTTGGCGGTCAAGTATTCCTTACATTCCAAATTTTTGAGAACACAATTAGTTAGTTACGGTTGTTATCACCAAATCTGCGCATCAAACAATAGAACTATGACATTACGGTTTACCTACAGATATTTTTGGATCAGCCGGGCACTTAATGTTCGGATTTACATGCTGATAAAGGAAACCCTAGCTTAGACCTCATATGCAGAAAATTTCTAAAGTTGAAGTGTAATGTTCGAAGTTTTTTGTCCGATATTTTGCGAGTCACTTAGGAACTACAGATATTCGGATTAGCTACAGAAGCAATGCCGACATAATAAGACTCGAAACAAAAGAAAATTTAAAGAAATTCAAAGTGTAAAAGTTCGGATTTACCGTGAAAGCGTAATCTACTTGAACTTTCGGAGCGAAATTCTGAATTGTAATGTTACGGTTCCTATGACAATGTTTGCAGGTCATAGAACAACAGTGCTCGAAAGTTAGGATCCTTATTAAGCTGCGTTAAATAATGCTTAGAACTCACCACGATTTAAAATTGAGCTTACGGAATTTGAAGTCACTCATTTTAATGAATGGAAAAACATACATGCAGCAATTCAGAACTGAAATAGAAGTAAAACACATAAAATTATTTAACACATACATGGCACTAAGGATTCTCTCACGATTTTTAATTATGTTAGGCGAATTGCCCATTCAGCTTCCTCCCGAGAGGTGTAGCGGTCATACGTTGCGAGAACTCGCGGCCAGTGCCTTGAGTGCGTATTGGCGAAAACAAGGCCCAGAAGGTATCTTGGGAAAGCAATTTTTTTTAAATGAAGTGCAAGGCGTTGTTGAGATAATCGCAACCAAATAAATATTTTTTTGATAGGAAGTTCATTCATTCCCAAACTTACTCACCTTCATTGGTCTCACGTTGGCACCAGCGTCTGCCAGGCTTTCAATTACGTTTATAGCTGATCATCGTTCATTGTATAAATATGCGTACCTTTCCCATATTCTTTGGAGCGTCCTCTTATAACGATTTCCGCGTAGTGCATAAAACCTTAAACCCTGTTTCCACCCAAGCATTGGTGTTTTGGTCATCCCCAAAGTAAGGCCCTCTTGTTGGGTCTTCGGTGCACACAGTCACCCGTTCTAGCTATCGCACCAATGGGTGCCCCAAGTAGTGGTGTGTTACTCTTTGACAGCACGGCATCTTCTAGATCATTGAGCCGTGGAGTTGGAGCCGTTTTTAGTGTTCCAGAAGTGATGAGTAGCCCGATTTAGGAAGGGTTGAGAAGTGAGTGGGTGAATAAGTTTGGTAGAGTTGAGTCTCTATTTATAGCAAAAAAGTACCAATGACGGCTAGTTTTTAAAAGCAGTTATGCCCAATAGTGCTCATACTAGTCAAAATTCTGGGTTGGTTTTCAGAAGTCGGCAATAACCCGTCTGTTATTAGGTTAGCTGAGTAATGCGATATAGCAGGAACTAAGGTGTAAAAAATTTTGAAAATTGAAGTGTGGTTGATTTTATGAAAACGTAATCTAGCAAGACTGAGAACAGAGATTACGGTGTATTGTGTTCGGTTCCTTGTGATATTTTGCGAGTACAGAACTTGGTGATCCAAATGTTCGGTTCTTATAGGATTTAATTGGCAAGACTCCACCGGCTAGATCAAACAAAGTTCACAGGTGATTAGTTAGGTTTACCTGATTTTACATTGTGCTTAGAACATTCTGATATAAATTTGGTGGTTTACCTTTGTTGATTTTTATGATTTACTGAACCAAGCCGAACCTTTGAGTTCGGTTTTCTCATTTGTTATGCTTAGCAACTATGTAATTTGAAATTTGAATGACACTAATGTCAAAAACGGCTATTTTATGTAGCCTTTATACATGATGGGTATAAAATATGTGTCTCATAGATAACATTTTGTCTCAAATTCTTCTAATAATAGTGACCCACTACTTCATAAATTTACTCTAGATGAAGATCTATCTCTTTCGAAAACTACATAGTATACTATCCAAAGAGGGTGAAGAGCGAAGAATGAATGAATTATGAGTCAAAAAGTTGTTGGGGAAAATTCATGAGGGAGTACTATCGACACAGCAAACCCTCATACTTAGTGATCAAATAGCATTGTTATTCCTTCGATTCGACAAGACAGAGCTAGGTTGTGGAATTTATGGCTTTATTTTCGTGTAAGAGGCGGTATCGAGCTTGGGGTGAAGGATTCTGAAATCATTTGCCTGAAAAAAGCGAATGGCGAAGATGAAGAAGAAAGGATTTGAAATATGAATATCATTTAATATATTAAGACTTTTCATATAGCGTTTTGGATATTAAATCGGATGGCTTTATTTTTATTAGAAGTATCCTCTAATTTCATTTCCTACTAGCAGACTTAAGTCTTACGATGTCTCCTTTTACGCTGACGATGTCATGTAATTAAGTTTCGATATGCCAGAAAACAGAACAGAGCAAAAAAATCCGAGAAATAACGAGTCTAGTCTCTTATTCTTTATATGAGAAATGTTGAAACATAACTCCGAAAATAGAGACCTAATTCCAAAAACACTGATCTTTGATTCTTATGTTGATGTTCGAACAATACTTAGCATTATAATCAGTGGTATATTTAATCATCCCATGAGAGAAGCTGCACCTCGTGTATGTAGTTTTCCAGATCAACCCGAAGTTTTCACATCTCCATGTGCTGCTCGTGCATAATACACCGTCCCAGCATTGTGTCGGGGGTTAAATCCTTGCCGATAAGAGAGTATCCCTATACTCGGAGGCGGTGAATGACCAATCGTCTTCTAACCTGTGAGAGGCCTCTAAAATGGTTGTTATTAACAAGTAGCGCAGTCACCGCTCTACCTAGTTTTAGGTTGCTCGGCCACATCTTTGTTTTTGAGTGTGTGTGAAACTAAGCACCTTTTGAGAAATAGTGAACCACGCGATTAGATAGCCGGCGGTTAGGTGCCCACATGTCGGAATGCCCATCCCAGTGCTCCTTGTGATTGGGTCCACGACACAGTAGCGCCTGCTGATACCTGTAATAGCGCACATTGAGACTAAGCGTCCCCCTTGACGGACAACGTCAGCACAAGAATTGGGTTGTCCTTTGCAAGCATCAACATCCTTTGCAGGGCCATAAGTGATTTGGTGTATCATTATACAACTTTGCACCTTGATGCAGGCACACAGAATGTTTGTGCGACAGCGTGGAATCCGCAATTACCATCCAGCGGGGGCGTCAGCCGGTGGATATGGCGTACTTTCTAATACCTTAAAAGTAGTGGCCTCTTCCAGATTACCTTCTATCAACAAGGGTGATGCATCATCGGTGCAGTGAAACTGCACTGCTCGGATGCGGCGTATGGAATGTAAGCCTTAACCGTCTCGGTGAATTGGTTGGCTTCGAGTTCCGATGGGGTAGGTAGGGTTGGTTGCGGCGTAACATCGGTCCTTTTTTCTTCCATATCCGTTCACTTGTTTAACACTTTCCACGGTGTTACCTAGACCTTTTCATAGAGATCTTCGTGATGCTGCTTGGCATGTATGCTCCATGCACACTAAGGGTCTCTAAAGTAAGAGGGTCATTTTCACTTTCCTCTTACCTTGACACCTTTGCATATTCTCTTGTTGTGTTTGTTTCTGCCTGGTGATTGGCCTACAACTACGCCCTTGCACTTTTCGGATTGCAGGCCACAGTCTCTAGGAAGAGTGTGCGGATAAACAGTTGGCGCATGTCATCCCGAAGATTTGCTTGCCGAGTTTGTTCATGTTCCAGGTGCATCTCGAATGCTTGATTCTTCCATCACATTTGTCCACCCCAGGCTCTTCTCCGGCACTTCGCCCTTTGGAGGAGGGACAAGGCATAATTATTGCTCAATACACGCTGGATCTATGCTCGGCTTAGAGGGAGTTATGCCATGGCTCAGCACTTAGCTATCTCCTTGTGGCGACAAGGGAGTACCAGGCGCATAGCATCATGTTGCAAACACACACCTGAATCCCGGCTTGGTTCCCCATATGTCAATCATGATGAGCCTCTACCATTAACCTCTTAATTGCCAAGCCACTGAGAACATTATAGTAGAGTCCATCACCAAACATGGCATGGAGGTCAGCTTCATATTAAGTGATGTTACCACTTTTTGTCCACAATCCACTTGTACTTCATGGTGCGGCTTTTGAAACTTCCCTTATAATTCCTATCAATCTCCACCCCGGTTGAAAGTAATTCCTCCATTGCATTAAACACAATCGCAAAATTTATAGAAGCACATCCAAAAGATTTTCTCTCAATGCAGGTGGTGAGCCAGGCTGCCAGAGCTTGTCGCCAGATTCCCAGTGTTTATGGTGGTTGGCCAAGTGCATAAGCGA